>CM042320.1:27575682-27605682 GCA_023566125.1 Zingel zingel
ATATATATTAGTTTTTTATTATTGTAGTTTTTAGGGGCAGAGATGAAATTTAAAGAGGGTCTAAAATCGCCACTGGCTAAAACCTCACAGGGATCTGTTTATCAAGCCAACTCCTCGACATTGTGGAGTCAAGGACTAATGTGCATTAACCCTCCACAGTGTAGCAGCGGCTAGCAAAAACAAAGAGGCCGTCAACAGTAAGGAGAAAAGGTGAGAGAAAGAAACAAGTCTGACCAAAGAGACCTAAGCAACGGTGATTGTATTTCACACTCCACATGTGAAAAAACTACCAACAGAGCAAAAACAGAAATTCCAAATTCTACCTTCAGCCAGGGCAAACACTGCCAAGAAGTCAATCTCCTCCATCACCTGAAAGGTGTGAGCCCAGTGGGTACATAGGGGTGTATGAAATGACTTGTGCAGGTTTAATTAAAAGTGTCAACGTGCTAATACACAGTAGCTAGCAATACTGGAGTTTGACCTAAACAATCACTTTCTCATTTGTGGCTGCTAACTATGGAAGTCAATCGGTTTCATTGGGTTTTGAAATTAAAAAGCCACTGAATTTCTAGCACTGAATATGTATGCATTCAAATAATGTACCTGAAATTTTTGCCTCTGAATTTTACTCTTCAAATTTCCAACAACTCTTTTTCACTTTTATCTTTCTAAGTTCACAAATTCAGAATATAAAATTCAACATTAACAAAATTCAATATACAAAACAGATGCAAAATGTAGAGTATAAACTTCAACTAATATATTTTTTTTTGTATTAACTTGCTCAAATTCAACAGGCCAAATTCAGCTGCAAAATGTAGAGTATAAAATTCAGTGTTAACACCCGGGAATAAATTCGGTAAAATTCAGAGGCACAAAATTCAGATACATAATTTCAATGCATAAATCTATCTTCGTCTGGCCGTCTGTCACCCAGCATGCACAAAAGTATAATAATAAAGACGCCACATGCAGCACACTGTCGGGTAAACCGTCTGCAGCGAGCTACCGGCGACTATTTGGAATTGACTACCTCCGCTGTGCATTTCCCTGTGTGCTTCTGAGTGCACGCTGGATATACCAACAACCACACTTCTTCATTTCAAAGGAGTCAAGGAGCACAAGCAGATATTCTACAGAAACAGTGTTACTGTGCCATTACAGGTGAAATTGTGTAAGTTTGTCATACTAACTTATAGCACTATTAACATTACAACAGGTTAAATAACGTAAGACAATGCCAAGATATTATTTTTGCTCCATATCGACCAACCCTAACTCAATTTCATTAAAAAGTAAGAGGCTCTACCTAGTGGTGCAACCGCAAACTACAGCAAATCTACTTGTTTTCTGACAGTTAAGCCACATGTCTGCTTGGCATTATTGGTTAACATATTTTAAATTGGCTAAATTATAAACATGATTAACCGATAATCAATTAATCAATGACATCCCTAATCATGATAATATTTTGTGTAACATTATACAGACAGCTGTGCCACAGTGAAATAGCGGAGCATGGTCTTTCATCGACTTAACAGGCACAGAAGGTATTGACTTCTTGTTCAGTTAGCAACGATCTGATATGTGGAAGTCTTTATCGACACGTCAGACACACACACAAACACTTAGTGCGTTTCACTATCTTTCTGGGGACCCGTCATTGACATAATGCATTCCCTAGCCCCTTACCCTAACCTTAACCATCACAACTAAATGCCTAACCTTAACCCTTACCCTTACCCTCACCATAGCCTAAATATAACCCTAATCCTACAACCAAGTCTTAACCCTCAAACAGCCCTTTAAAGTTGTGGGGTCCAGCATACACAACATGCCCTGACACACACACACACACACACACACACACACACACACACACACACACACACACACACACACACACACACACACACACACACACACACACACACACACACACGGGTACCTAACCCTACCACCCAGTCTCATGGTACACACACACACCTGTCGGGTTATATGGCTGAGATGGATGGTGATAGATGGTGTCTGTTTGTCAGGTCGTCTCTAGTGCTGATCTAATGAGGCGACACACTATCCTGACTGACACAACCAGTTCAGCAGGGTCAAAGACACGTTCATGAATTACTAACCCATATCCATAAATAACCACATCCAACCAACTATCGGAGCAGACCCTCAGAGAGAGGCTGAGACATTTTCTTAACATCAAATTTTTGATTCCGTTTGATTTTCTCGACTGGGTGGGTCTGATGAAAAGTATCTCCATTAAATCCTGTTCTAAACCAAGTAAAGGATATTTAGGCTGATGTCTCCCCCTATGAAACAGACAAAATGCATCCGTTTTCCTTATTTTGGCTTATTAGACCTCTGCTCAGGTTGTAGCTGGGCGAGGCGTTTTCCCACCATATCAGGTGAAACAAAGCTAACACAGTCACAAAGCCCAGTCCTGAGGAGAGGTCTAATCTGGGGCAACAGTGGGGGCTATGGAAGGGCTTAAAACTCAACTTGTTGAAACTTTCATGAATGTTTTTAGTAAAAGATTTTCTTTTTCTTTTTTTCTTTAAAAAGTCCCTAACTAATGAGTTTATGTGCTTGTGGGAAGGTTAGTCAATTGCGATTTGAGAGTGGGCAGCAAAAAATTCATTGAATGCATAAGCAATATGGTCAAAAATCAGACTCTTACAAATAAATTACTAAATACAAAATTTGAATAAATGGTGGGTAGATGAAATTTGGAGTAAAAGTATGTAGCACAAAACAGCACACATTCTGACTTGTCATAAAAGGAAAAGCAAAAGTGTTAATAACATTAAAGGTCCCATTTTATGCTTGTTTTCAGGATCATACTTATTTTGGCGTTTCTACTAGAACATGTTTACATGCTCTAATGTTACACAATATTTGTCTCACACTGTCTGTCTGAATATACCAATATTCAACCTCTGTCTGAAACGGGTCTTCCGCATCTGTGCTCTCTGAGTGTCTGCACCGACATTGCAGCCGGCGAATGACGGAACTGTAGCAGCAATTTCTACTTATATGTAGTATAGTTGTGACATCACAAGCACAGTTTCAGAATACGTGTTGTGTCTATTTCTCTGTGGATTGAGCTTTTTTAGTCTTTTTACATTATTTACATTATCATTATTATTTCTCAAACACCATGTAAACGCCTTACCCCGGAGTTCTAATAACCCTGTTAACAGAGGTAGAGAACTCCTTCAGTAACCTGGGTGGGGGTGGGTCTCCAGACCCGGGTCTATAAGGACCAAAATACTCAAAACCCGAAAATCAATAAGTTTGCAACGTTTAACTATAATAATAGTGTAAAATATTTTTTACTGTCACTGTAACTTAAAGTAGGCTGATAAATCTTTATGGAGGGTTGCCGTGAAAAGATACAGGCACCGCAATTTTCTGTTCACGTGAACGGCGCATGTTAAAATCCGGTGCTAATATGGCACCTATGCCTAAACAACCGGTAGGCCTATCTACCGGACGGGATAGATTTCGTTGCCACTTAATTGTCTGCGCTGCCCTCTAACGCAACAGAAACATCGCTGCAAAGGACGCTAGTTAACACTAACTACACTTGGCAGCATGTAACGTTGATGTTAGCCTACTGTTAGCAAGTAACTGGATTAATCACGGTTAAAATGCTGACAGCTAAACGGTGTAAAGTGGGACTGTATTTCACTTTAGAGGATTCCGACACTGGGACGTAACAGTCTGCCGCTAAGCTATGAGCTAAAAGACACAAACTAGCACTATGGTCACTGCTGTTGCCTGAAAAACAACAGACGGGACTAAATGTTGCATTTACTTAAAACTGGTAAACCTCGTGATGCATTCTTAGTTATTGTAATACTGCAATATATTATTGCAGTGTTACAATACTGGGACCCTAAAACTTAAAGGAACTAAATAATGGCTGAACTAAAAGGAATTCAGCCATCATACATTTTGGTTTAGGTATTATATTGTGTATAACAAACATTCACATAAACGCACACTTTGGGGAATATCAGAAGTACTCCTCACAGATAATAATTCATTTCAGGACATGAGAACAACAAACCGTAGACATCAGACGAAAGTGAGAGCCACTCCTCAATCTCCTTGTTTTAATATCCACCAAAATGCCATCTCTCCTACTACTAAAGTTATAACACACTTAAGGGACACACCGGGGACAACAATGACTGAAAAAACAGCTTTCTATATCCAAAAGGTAATTACAAAACTTATCTTCTGTAAGCTTCTGTGAAAACTTACAAGCAATAAAATGATCTCCAAAAAAACTCCCCCCTGAGGCATGTTATATTATTTCCATGTTTTAAACATTCTGCCCAAGTAATCCAATGTACTCCACTGTTAATAAAGCACCTCTCACCTACCTGACTTCATTTGACTTGCTAATTAAACTTATAACTTATACGTTATGATGGGTTTAATTAAACACACTCAATGTTGAAAGTAAGCACTTTTCTGTGTGTTGCAGGATATGTTAATGAAATTGGTTGGGTTGCACAGTGTCTTTGCGTGCATGCATGCATGCGTGTGTGTGTGTGTGTGTGTGTGTGTGTGTGTGTGTGTGTGTGTGTGTGTGTGTGTGTGCATGCATGCTTGTGTTTGTTACACCTGATTTGTCCTGCTGCAGTGCTGCCTGAGTGCTGCAGATAAGGGTGAGTGGCAGATTCACCAAACTCTGCATTGCACTATTCAGTAATTCAGAAACAAATGCAACATGCATACAGTATATGAATGTGCAAAAGACTTGCAAGACCGTTGCTGCCTATTATACCCCTCCCCCACACACTATTTAAATTTACCACAGTTTATTGTACGTTTATTCTGTCAAAAGTCACATCTGAGAAGGCGTAAACACCTTCACCTCAAAGTGGTACACAGAGGGCTACAACTCACTATTACTGTTTAAGGGTGTGACGTGGACAGTACAAAGTATGGGAAGTTAAATGTTCAAGTTAGGATGCAGTCTGGTAAAAATAAATCTGAGAGTTGAAAGTGAAAAACATTAATTATTCAGCTTTCCTTTACCTTCAAGTTGGCTTTGAGGGGGGTAAAAAAGCACTGAGCTTCAAGCCTTAGTTACGTTTCTTTTGATTTAGTCATTTATTTAAAGGATCTACTTCAAATCAATGCCTCCACTTAGTTAACTGGTCAGTGCAGAACAGCAGAGAGCTGTGGCTGAATAGAACAGTTACGGTGTGAATTTATGAAGCAATACGTTGCTGTAAAATACTGTATGTGATCATTTGTTCTTGCCTGGGTAAATAAAAGTAAAGTGACAGTTCATTTTGCAAAAATGAATTAGCCAACCAACTGAGCGCACATCCTCTAAACAATTCCTATCACGCGTCCAATGTCTGCTCCGTCTAACCTCACCCGGAGAGGTTATCAAGAGCAAATCGCAATTGCTTTCGCCACTTGAGTGCTAACGGTTTTAAGAATGGCCACGGGGTCAACACGAGCTATCAAGAGTCCCATCTCTTCTCTCTCTTATGGTCTGTGGTCTGGCTCCCAAAAACAGGATGTTAAATTGCAATTGTGGCTCTTAGCTTGGTGATTCACAAAGTGGTGTTGTAGGCGAGAGCTGAGAGCGTTGGCTGGTTAAATGTGAAAGACAATGTAAAAGGTATAAATTGCATGCACGGGTTTAAAAAATACCTTAATGTGCTCATATTATGCTCATTTTGAGGTTCATAATTGTATTTAGAGGTTGTACCAGAATAGGTTTATGTGGTTTAATTTTCAATAAACACCATATTTTTGTTGTACTGTACATTGCTGCAGCTCCTCTTTTCACCCTGGGTGTTGAGCTCTCTGTTTTAGCTACAGAGTGAGACATCTCACTTCTGTTCCATATTTGTTGTGAGTCGCACATGCGCAGTAGCTAGATAAGGACTACTAGCCAGTCAGAAGCAGAGTATGAGGGCGTGCCACGCTAGCAGCTAGGCGAGCATTATAACGTTCGTGACGGAAGTAAAGGCTGGACTACAACAGAGCTGTTTGGAGCAGTTTGTGAACAGTGTTTTCTGTTGGAGATGGTAAGTCCCTTTGGGGTGGACTTTGGGCTTTTTCACTTTGTAAACCTATAACATGCACAAAAAAGATACTGTATATGACACAATAAAGGAAAGGGAAAAAGACAAAAAGCATAATATGAGCACTTTAAGAGCCGAGATCAAATGTGTTAAAGTTAGGTTGCTTTACCCACTCCAACCAGTAGAGGAGGGTGTTGTTCCACTCTATATTTAATTGAAAATTAACTTCTGGTTGCTTCAATCAATTCAACTCACACATTGTAATCATTTTTATGAAATTTGAATAATTCACTGAATACTAGGTGAATTACAAATTTCCCTGGTCCTTAACATTTTCTACTTTGTTTCACTTGTTCAAAGGTGCTACCCACTTTCATTGCACCAAATCTGTGACACCTAACCTGAGGTCACATTTGTCTTTGAACATAATCGCTCCCCTTGTCTCCCAATCCCTGTATCATAAGGCCAGGGCTGTAAATGTGGCACCCTTGGGAAGCCACTGGAAGTCACTGCAAAGTCAGAACTCTGAGTCAGCTCAGTGACCATTACAATGACTCTGCGGACAAAGCAAACAGGCTCCAACTTGAATCTATATATCACCAAAACATGAATTTATTTTGATTTGGTTCCTTGGAGCATAAGTATTCTTTAGAGATGATAACATATTTTTCACTATTGCATATCTACATATTTATGGACCTCTCTTGGTGATAATGTGAACAATAACATTGTAATGGGCTCTCTATCAAAATCAAACAGCCTCTGTTTTTGCTGACCTTTTATTCTGTATTTACAGCACCATCACAAGATTAAGGCAGCATAAAGAGCTAAAGTAGAGCATTCCAACATGCGCACGCACGCACACATACACACACACACACACACACACACACACACGAAAAACATTGAATTTACACAGTCAATACTGTACACCCTCAGACTCATTAATGATAATGAAGGTGACCTCGCTAGAAAATAAAATTTCAGTCTAATCATGTTGATTCCCTCTCTCAGCCAGTGTGTTTATGTCAGTTGATGCTTGTCCTATGGGTAGTTTGTGTACGTGCATAGTTGGAAAAATATTTTAGATTCTTTTCCTTGGTCATGAGAGGAAAAATGAGTGTGCATACTTTCTGTTAGACCACTTCAACACAAACACCAACTAAAAAAGCTATGCATGGTACCTATATGCGTGTTTAAAGGACGGTACAGTACGTGAGGGGATTTCAGACAAGATGGTTTTGTCCAACATGAAAAGGTGGTCTGGGATCAGCTCCAGTCAGACTGTGGAAATTATGACGTCCGGTGACTTTCGTGCGCAGAAACTCAAGTGAAGATAATGACCTCTTCTGAAGAGTCCATCATGTTTTTTTAATCCTCCGTGTCCTCCTTGGCTACTAGCAACTGTGTGGAGCAGGGGTGGGGACGGTGCGCCAACAACTTTGTTGTCATTACTTAAAATTCCTCATGAGGGTGACAGAAACTATGCACTATAGCTTGAAGTTGTGAATAAAATATAAGTTACTTTAACTAATCCTCGGGTTTGGTGTTCTTAATATGTTGACGGTCACATTTAAGTTGTTTGTTTGTTTGTTGTGGCCGTAACACAAGGAAACAGCCGAGATAAAATACCTCACTGATACATACGGTGGCTGAGACGGTTCAACAAAAATACAAAAGCTACAACACAAACACACAAGCTACAACACAAACGCAAAAGCTACAACACAAACACAAAAGCCACAACACTAACACAAAAGCTACAACACTAACGCAAAAGCTACAACACTAACACAAAAGCTACAACACAAACACAAAAGCTACAACACTAACACAAAAGCTACAACACAAACACAAAAGCTACAACACTAACACAAGCGACAACGGAAGTGAGTGTGTTGTTGACAAACGGAGCTGGAGGACGAAAGTTCTTGTATGTTTGAGAAGAAAGTGAAACATGGTTCCTGGCTAATTATGATTACTGTCGCTACGTGATTGTCACAAATAAGCAATGTTGTTCAATATCTTTTTTTTTTTTCATATGTATGTACTCTGCCATTTAGGCTACAAAGCGACAGCTATAACGTCATGTTTGGTGAAGCTGTTTAAAATCACACAAATATTATATCCCACTGTTACGTGCTTGTAACTTGTTAACCGTATCTACCTGGTTATTGATCAGCTCCCAGTGGCAAATTCCCTCGATATGGTTGGTTTGGAAAGTATCTGTGTCTGCGTGTGCGTGTGCATGTGCGTGTGTGTGTGTGCGTGCATGTGTGTGCCTGTGGTTATGGTAAACAGATGTTTAACCCTTGTGTTGACTTCGGGTCACATTGACCCGTTTTCAATTTTTGTTTTATATCAGAAAATATGGGACATAGAAATAAGTGGTGAAAATGTGTAGAAGAAAAATGTTACAATTTAAAACGTTGGAAAAAGCAAAAACAAACTGTGAAAAAAAGGCGTCAAAAATGTCGGGAAAAAAGTGTTTTTTTCAAGGTTGACGGGAAGACAAGGGTTAAAGTGCATGCTAATTGTGTGTTACCTTCAATATGCTGCCTATTACAGTGTTAGGGGCGTAATATGTCATACATACATACACAGGCTATGTTCGCGGTCATACATGGTTGGTCTGAATGAAATAAACCCAGAATTTTAACAATGAACTTGCTTCGTGCTTACTTTCCCAGGAGGTTTGCTTCCTTGTGGACCACACTCCTTTCAGTCATGCTAGCATGGCTCCATCCGGAACATTGTTCTCCATTTCCCTTGCATACCCCAGAAAGGGATCCAGCATTGTTTCCTGGCAACAATGGTAAACACCTACACTGTGTTGAGGAACGCATTATGTAAACACAGCATGGATGGAAACACTAGTAAACAAGTAGGAGAGCACACCAGTAGGCAAACCAATTATGAAAAAGCCCTGAATGTGATTCTCTTAAAGCGTATTCATCTTTAGGATCACTGCGACAGTGCCAAACCAGCTGTATTTTGCAGAAAAAGCTTGGTTGAACCCCATATGGATCAAGGCAACATGCTAGATTTAGTCATTCACCCATTGGACACCCGTAAGTGATATACAGAACAGAATTCAGCAGACATATATTACAAAAACATGGAAAGCACCTACTGTAATACAAACTAGGCGTGGGAATCACAGGGTGGTTTATCACGATACGATAAACCACACATGGCTCACGATAACGATAATATCCCCATACAGCAATTCTGCGATAATCAATATACTGTTCCTATAATGATACATCACGATATTTGTCTAAGTATGAATACAAAATGACCATTAAAAAGGTTAAGTGCAGGTTTTCTCTTCAAATCACTGAAAGTCCAAACTGTTAGAAAACAGCACAATTCTGCAGCACAAGTTTTTTTAGTCTGTAAATTAAAATGACAGAACTATAGAGAAACTATGGGTCCAGACTTTGGACTTAAACGTGGCTGGGGCATCTCAAACTGCTGTCCGCCATCCCGTTGAAAACATCTTCGTCTTCGGCTAGTTAACTTATGTTCAAGTTTCCCTCATTCATCCTCGAGGATAGGGTTGGGCATCGTTTGGATTTGAACAATTCAGATTCCAATTCCGATTCTTCCATTTGATTCCGGTTCTTATCGATTCTCCATTCCGATTCTTTGAGGAGTGGAGTTGAAACGGGTCACATGCCTATTTTCACAAATAATAGGAAAGTTTTATTTTGATTCAATGGTGGTTGGCAGTTGTACAGGGTTTTTACAATGTAAAATAAAGCTACACTAGAGCGCTGCTTACTGAGCTCCAAGGCTGCAACACAACAAGAGCCTGGCCGCTACAGAAACCAAAACTTGCGCATGTTAAATTGGGAAGCGATGATCGGATTTGAAACCAAATCCTCTAAACGATTCCAATGAAGAAACGATTCTACTGGAATCGTAATTTTTGAAACGATTCCAAGTAGGAATCGGTTCTCGATGCCCAATCCTACTGGAGGAGCCGTGAAGTAGCGACGTCGAGCAGGAAAATCTATTCTATCATGGATCACATCACTTCATTTCTGAAGTTTTTACATTGGCTCCCTGTTTCTCAAGGAATTGATTTCAACATACTACTGTTGGTTTATAATGAAGCACTGAATGGTTTAGGGCCAAAATACATTTCTGATCTTCTGCTACATTATGAACCATCCAGACCTGTCATGTTGTCAGCTCTGTTTTCTGTCCCCAGAGTCAGAACTAAACATGGAGGAGCAGCGTTCAGTTTTTATGCACCACATATCTGGAACAAACGCCCAGAAAACTGCAGGTCCGCTGCAACACTTTAAGTAAGTGTTCATTTCTTACACTGCACTGTAACTTTTATTCTTGTAAATCATATGTCTGTTTCTATTTAAGCTCTTTTTCTGTTTTTAATTGCTCTTTAATGCTTTATGTGAAGCACTTTCAAGCGCTTTGTTGCTGAAATGTGATATACAAATGAAGCTGCCTTTGTCTTTCCTAATTAAAATATTGATATTTGGCGCCCACATATCAATTCTCGTATCGACCTAAGAAGCAACAACGAGATATTGCCATATCGATATTTTGTCCCACCCTTAATACACACACACGGCGAGAGATGCCTTCACAAGTATGGAAAAAAAAAAGGGAATCAGAGCAGGTGGAGGCTGGAAGAGCATCAGCAATCAGCAACAACAGAATGTAACAGGTACCGGAATCAGCAGCATAACCAGTTGTTGCACAGACAAGTGACAAGAAATTCCCCATTTCACCGTTTCATTCAATTTGTGTTTTCCTATGTATGTGTGTGTGTGTGTGTGTGTGTGTGTGTGTGTGTGTGTGTGTGTGTGTGTGTGTCTCTTTAGGAAGTGGAAAACGAGGTCAGTAAGTAGGGAACAGGTGTTGGCAGACGGGCAGACGGATCTTAGATGACCCTGGTGTGACACACATGGACTTCAGTCTCAGATGTCCCTTCTGAAAGGAGAAGATAGGCGAAGGAAGATGAGGAGGAGGAGGAGGAGGAGGAGGAGACGAGGTGGGAGCAGATGAACGAGCGACACAAAGGGACAGAAAGAAAAGAGAGGAGAGAAGAAGAGCAGCGGAGGAAGGTGGAAGAAGAGGAGGAGAAAGAGAAAAGGCAGAGAAGGGTGCTGAGTGGGTAGCGGAGAAATGACCGGAAACTGAGAGCTTAGCGTGATAGATCTTCGAGAAGAGTTAGAAATCATGCCAACATGCATCTTGGGGAAAAGAAACTACTTTACATAGACCTTGATCTGTTGGAAAGACTTAGCGATGGAGGGAGGAGCGGGCAGTCAGTCAGGACTGAAAGGATGTTCTGATCTATTCTCGTCCTGACCCACCATCCCCCTTCGTACCCACGCTCTGTGAAACCAGACCTCAGGCCAATCCCTCGGAGAGGGGGGCGTGATGTAGGAGGGTGGTCATGCTGTGTTTAAGTAACAGGGGTCATAACGGACAAACTCTGTATCGCTGCATTATTTTTAATCTATCATCTTTCTGTATCTAAGCCTGTTTATAACAGAGAGTGTTTGTACATGGCTTGCAGGCAGACTTATTGTCCAATGTATTTGCAACATGTGTACAAATACTGGGCACAGATAGATATAAAGCCTATAAAAAAAAAAACATCCCCAAGCAATCCACCACTAGTCATCATAAACGATTATATTCACCATGAAAAAGTTTAAGCGTGGGCCTTGATGAGTAATACACCAGCTCTTTGCTGAGACAAGAGAAGCACAGATGCCAAAGATAAAGATGATCATTACTCTCATGTCCAAATGCACGCAATCTCTCGCCTCTCAATCGAAAGTCACTTTGAAAGAATTGCCACCGACATTGACACAAATGGACACACGTTCTGCGTTTTGCTTCATAAAGAAATTCCCCTCCTTACGAGCCAATCGACATCAAATCAAAACACGCATCATGATTTATGTCTTCAATAATGCACCCTGCTCTGCATGATCAGATTATTACAAGATTCTATCAAAATGAAAGTTGTGCTTAGACTGAATTTCTGTCAGCCCATTTGCGAAAGCAATCAATTCAAGGGTCTGTAAAAAACACAATTACCCATAAAAGACAGCACCCCTTAAAGAGTGACCCTGAAAATAATCTTGGTCTGGCATCCCCCTCCCTCACCCTGCACCGATGCCTCATACACTTCCTCCTTCCACACACACACACACACACACACACACACACACACACACACACACACACACACACACACACACACACACACACACACACACACACACACACACACACACACACACACACACGTGCCCAAAATAGACTAATTGTATGTGTGATAGTCCAGCAACTAATACATCCATAGGACATTTGTGCTTTGCCTTGCACTTTCTTACATATTTCAATATCTATGAAATAATTTCATCACCCTTCAGGCTTTAACATAACCACTGGACAGCAGCATCTGTTTTAATGTCCAGACACAAGGAACCTAAAGTAAAGAATAAGGCAAGTGAATATCAGATTAGTGTTAAATAAGTGGCTGTCAGCGCTAAGACATTTTGAAAACAGCAGCCTTGCCAGTAAAGCTTTTCCAATGGCCCCCTCTTTTGGTAAGAAGAAGGAGTTGAAGCACTTGGCATCTAAACTGCGGACAGAGAGAAGTGGCATGCTGGATATGTGGTGTACTACCCTGAAATGAGTTGTACTACTACTGTATGTGCATGCCAGTGATAATTATTGTTGGTTTTAATTGTGTTATGTCAGTTATGATTGCGGTCAGTCAAGAGTTTTTGGAACAAAGCCGGCTACCTGAAAGTCGGTGTTGCCTGGTGCTCACTCGGTTGGTGTTTTGGACCGTGCAGCAGAGGTGGAGCATGGCGAACATGGTGAGGATCATCATCACACTCTGGAGCAGCAGGGTGAGCTCAAACTGCTTCCCTATCCTGCAAGGACGCAATCAAACACCAATGACATTCAAGAGATGACAGAGTTGATACAGTAGAGAACTTATAGAATGAAATCTAACACTATAGACAGCAAATTAATGTGGCCTTTGTAATAAAAGTAAGAACAATTACAACACAAACAAGACATGTATTCACCACGATTAACACACATAACTATACCATTCAATTATATGGGTTTTATTATGTCATACAGGCTATAAGCGGCACAGAAAGATCATATAAATAATACAATGTTCCAACCAGATTCTATAACGAATCTATTAAATTCCCTCTTCTGTCCCCCCAGTCAGAACAATGACCTGTGCGCTCTCTCTCTCTCTCTCTCTGATTTGTAAAACAATTTAAGAAGAAGTCTTGAACTAGCCTAGAAATCTAGACGCACCCTAGCGGCAGCAAATTTAGTTTGCAGCCAGGGGGGTCTAGGCACTCTCCGTTGGCTTGCGAGCTGGAAAAACCAAACTCTGGTCAGGCCAATCACATTGTGTATAGAGTCAGTGGGCGGGCTTATGGCTGCTGCTGCTGGGAACGGCGGTCTTCTGGAAGACTTTGAGTAAAGCTTTTCTTTGAGAAAAGAACAAAGAACGGCACTGAAGTCATTCTTAAAAAAGGAAGATGTGTTCAGAGTCATATTACGCACAGAGGGAATTTGAAAGACAACCGTTTATCCCGCCCCTCGCATTGAGCCCTGGAACAGCACATTATTATATAATCAATCTAATTTTATTCCCTGATCCCATTCCATTAATTTCTGACACCAAGACTGATCTGAGGAAATACCTTGTAAATGGCCTGTGTCATCCAAAAGGCAAAAAGGAAGAAAGTAGACAGAAGAAAATCAGAAAGGCAGACAAACACTCATATAATGTGAAAACACAGGCCTTTCCCTCTGCTCCTCACCAGAAGAAGATGCGTAGGATGTTGGCTATGAGCAGCACCAGGCAGACTCGGGTGGAGAAGCCCTCGCTGCTGCCGCTCCTCTGGATGTCCTGGTACTGTGGCACATAGGGCAGGGCCCCCCCGAACACCATGAGGCAGGACGCAATCCAGGACAGCAACGTCCACGAGCCCTCCATGTCCTCCTGCACAACCACTTCCGAATCCATCAGGCCAAGAGAAGCTCAGGGGTGTCCGGGGGGGTCTGAAGGTTGCACCTGGGGCTGCACGATATGAGGCAAATATGCAATATTAGATAACGTTGTTGAATATCACGGTAACGATATTACTTGCAATAAATAAACAGATATTAAAGTGTACTCAGTTCTGCATTTCAGCTGCCTTCAGTATTCTGTTAAAGCTATACTACATAGTTTGTCGCCCCAATGACGGATTTTAAGTAATCACAACACCACTGTTGTTGCATCCACATGATGTAAGCCTTTCATAATCACGCACATGCCCTCACACCTCCTACCCACAGTTGCTAGTAGCCAAGGAGGACACAGAGGATTAAAAAAACATGATGGACTCTTCAGAAGAGGTCATTATCTTCACAACTCAAACTCATTTGGCAATGGCTGGAATGTAACGGACGTTCATTAATATAAAAAAAGTTACGCACTAACGCTTTAAGATACAACAAATTGGTTGTTGAATTTAAAACAAAAGAAAAGTAATCATTTCCAACATTATTTTTTGAACAAATAATTGAATTTAAAGCTATAGTGCGGGGTTTCTGTCTCCCCCATGATGAATTCGAAGCAATGACAACACCAGTGTTGTTGCATCCACATGACACAAGCCTTCCGTAATCACGTACCTCCTCCACGCAGTTGCTAGTAGCCAAGGAGGACACGGAGGATTCAAAAAAACATGGACTCTTTAGAAGAGGTCATAACCCACAGCTTCAAAATGCAACACTAACAAAATGACAGTTACATTTCAAAGTGCAGTTGTCTACTGATATTTTCTTTCAACTAACACAAAAGAATCTCTAAGTGTCTTTCGTGATATGTCGCAGCCCTTAGCGAGGTGTTTATTGCGCCAGTTGATATCGATAAAAAACTTTGTGCAGCCCTATATAGGATATAGAATATAATGGGTGTTCAGCAGAGTTATTATCACTGATGGATGCTCGAAGGGAGCCAGAGGTCAATACCAGGACCTGAAATTAACATTCCCCAAGAACCCATCAGCAGTAAAACCTATTAAGCTGATTACATTTAAATACCTCAGTTATGTATTGACCAGTGTGTTTTCAGTAGATGTGCCTGCTGACTACACAATACTCTCTCTCACCACAAATTAAATTTCATTTAAAGCAAGACAATGGCTCTGGCCAAAACATATGCAAATTTTAATATATCTTTTGAAACAATAAAATATATTTGAATCATTAGGCCAACGGGGTTTTTCTACTGAATGCCTGTCTTACAGTAGGAAAAGCAGAGGTGGAAATAATAAATGACTGATGGCTGAATTGGTCCTGGTTGTGTGCATGCTGGCACACTGTCAGGCTTCAGGGTTGGCCGCGGCATGCTAGGGGCACCATCCATAGTGGCGCTCCAAGCCCCCACAACAACATAACTACAATGCCTTTATTAAATAGGCCCTACTTTGTGGGTTGCCTGCAGGTGCAGCATCACCCTAGCGCATCATAGATATAGGCAAACAACAGCATGCATCATGTGAGAGAAGACATGTTTTGTGCATGAATGCTAGGTGTAATTACTGTTGCTGTTTGTGTTTAGAATGCTATAGGCTATAATGTGGCTTAGGTGCTATTATTGGCTGGGGTTGATTATCAGCAGCTTTTTTTATTGATATAATGTAACACTCAATGGTCACAAAAGCTACTCTTCTCTCTTCAGATGCACTTTTCAAATATTTTAATTCCCCCCCTGCAAATCCTGCGCCACCTGACTCACTCCACTTCAGCACATCCCAGCAATGTATCACTAAAGGCTGCACCAATAGACCTTCTGATATAATTGTTACTGTTAGTTACACTATATTTAGGTTTGCCAGTGCTGTCGTACTCGAGATCGATCTTGGTCTCAAGACCTTTTTGAAGGTCTCGGAATCAGTGTTGGTCATCTTACTTTAAAAAAAGTAATTAGTTACAGTTATAACTTACTTCTCCCAAAAAGTAATTGAGTTATTAACTCAGTTACCACATTGTAAAAGTAATAAGTTACTCAGCAAAGTAACTGTGAGGTTATTTTTTATGTTCTATAACGCTATTACGTTCTATAACATCTTTAATGTCAAAGATGTTTATATTAACTGATTGAAGAATAAAAACACTATATGCAGAAAAATCGAGTGTTGCTTGTTGGTTTTAACAGAGTGGCTCCGTCTCCTTCGCTGGAGCTCACGCTAGCTGCATTTGGGCTTGGGGTTGGGTTAGTAGCAGCAACAAGTGTCCTGTTAGCATGTGTTGATGTGAGGTGCTTCTTAAGATTTGAGTTGCTTGAGACAGACGTGGATAAAGTCTTTTTTCCTGGGCATAGCGTGCATGTTATATAAACATTCTTGCCTTTAATGTCAATGAGCGAGAAGTAGTGCCGGTACTTCCAGTTCGAGAACGCTACCTTTTGAATTTCCCTGGCTCGTCGCCATTGTCGCTGTCTTGTGTTTAGTGGCAGTCAGAGCGTGCAGTGAGACAGCGTGAGCAGGGCATCCGCCCACCCAGCCAATCATCATCGCATTTCCAACGGTGTCATCATCCCCACCCGTGCTCTCTCCAGGCAGCTGATGTGTAGCCAAAGCCTGACTACCACTAAACACAAGACAGCGACAATGGCGACGAGCCAGGGAAATTCAAAAGGTAGCGTTCTCGAACTGGAAGTACCGGCACTACTTCTCGCTCATTGACATTAAAGGCAAGAATGTTTATATAACATGCACGCTATGCCCAGGAAAAAAGACTTTATCCACGTCTGTCTCAAGCAACTCAAATCTTAAGAAGCACCTCACATCAACACATGCTAACAGGACACTTGTTGCTGCTACTAACCCAACCCCAAGCCCAAATGCAGCTAGCGTGAGCTCCAGCGAAGGAGACGGAGCCACTCTGTTAAAACCAACAAGCAACACTCGATTTTTCTGCATGTAGTGTTTTTATTCTTCAATCAGTTAATATCATTCAACCAAATTGGAGTAACGCGTCACTTTACGTTCTCAGTAACGATAACGGCGTTGCAACAATGGGAAAAGTAATTAATTAGATTACTCCGTTACTGAAAAAATAACGCCGTTAGTAACGCCGTTATACTTAAACGCCGTTACTCCCAACACTGCTCGGAATCAACCGCATTTTCACTCTGTATTGTCTCGGTCTCGGATAAAGGGGACTCGGGATTTTATTACAAGACCGGTCAAGACCAAAACTGCAGGGATCTCGCTAAATTGCCTGTGCATTGTCTGATTTAAGCCTATGTGTTAAAACTTGCAAATGCAACCAATAACTTGACTAATTTGAAATCTGTTACCGTAAACCCTGCTCTCCCTGCCCCCTGTACATGCACTCCCAAGAAAGTGAATGCAGGTGACAGGAGAAGAAGCTCTGGCTGTCTAACACAAGTCTGGTCTTGATACACTCTGTTCTTGGTAATGACTTGGTCTCGGTTTAGGTGTTCTCGACTACAACACTGAGGTTTGCACTGGTTTCTGTAATGTTGTGTTTTGTACAATACCTTCTTTATATTGTACTTATAATGCATTTGATGGCATTTTTTTTTTTAATACTGTTTTTGGGTGTTTTTTTCTTAGATTTTTCTAAAGTCATAAGAAAAGAACACTGCTCTTGTTCGGCGTCACAATTAATTGATGTTACTAATGTTTCAGTCCATCTGGACCTTAAAGATGCAGTAGGTAAGACTTATAAAACTAACTTTCTGTCATATTTGCTGAAACTGACCCGATGTTCCAGTAGAACTACATGAAGCAGGTCATTTAAAAAAATTAAATCCGGCTCCTCTGGTACCACCTGCAGCCTGTAGTGTGATTTGCAAAAATCCACCGCTCCCTGTTCAGATGCACCAATCAGGGCCAGGGGGGTGTCTAACTGCGTGCAGTTCATTCACACGCATTAATTCTCCCTTGTGGGGGGAGGGGCTTAGGAGACCGTTTTGGGCATTAAGGGGGAGGGACTGGGAAGTTGTCGATCCTAGTCCTGGATCTTTGCAATCCTACCTATGGCACCTTTAATTAAGAGTATTTTGCTTTTTAAATAAAAAAACGACCTCAAAAGACATAAAGCTTGGTGGTGGAATCGGCTGCCATGCAAGCGGGCGCCAGCTAAAGTCTTGCCTAGGGTACCAGATTGGTCAGAGCCAACCCTGCACGTCTTACTGGGACGCCTAAATAGAACAGAGCCACTGTCAATATTATTATTAACACCTTATCAGCGTTTCCTGCTATGACAAGTCAGAATGTCTGCAGTGAAATAGACCTGTTTATTTAGATTACTCTTAAATTCACTCTTGAGGTTAACGAGATCACGTTAGAGCTTTTATATATTCTTATCAGTCGTTGGTTGCACAACAGCAGTGGTTATCCAGTATACAGGTTTCAGTCCCTGACCACGTGCTACTCTTCCTACTGTGCATTAAAGACTGTTAAACTACCACGTGAGAACAGACTTTTTTCTGTAGCTACTGAACATATTTAAGCCAACATCTCTTAATCTTTTTAGGTTAAGCACACCAGTATTTTCCTTTTCCTACATTGTGTTAAGTCTGAAAATATCATTGTACTGACTGACTAGTCTGTCAAAACAAATGTAATTCATTACATTTTTGATGAAGTGTTTTATATTAATTTTGTAAAACATTTGACAATTAAAGCTTCAACACCATTACAACTTGTTTGCTTTGCTTCTTTGTTTTTCAAAATGAATTTATGGAGCAAATTATTAAGTAATCAAATAATAGTGTTAACGGTCCCATGGCATGAAAATGTCACTTTATGAGGTATGAGTTCCCCCATCCTGCCTATGGTCCCCCAGTGGCTAGAAATGGTGATAGGTGTTTAACCGAGCCCTGGTTATCCTGCTCTGTCTTTGAGAAAGTGAAAGCTCAGATGGGCCGATTTGGAATCTTCCCTTTATGATGTCATAAGAGGAAAGGTTACCTCCCCTTTCTCTGCTTTGCCCGCCCAGAGAATTTGGCCCACCCATGAGAGTGAGAGAGAAGCATCATGGCTTTCAAACGAGCAAAGTGGCAGTTGGTCAAGGCCACACCCCCACCCTCCACCTTGCCCCCCCCCCCTCTCCTCCTCAATAGCATTTAAAGCTACAGACACAGAAATGGCACGTCCTAAGGAAACCTCATTGTGGGACTGGCTCTAGTGGCTGTAATTCTGCACCAAGGCTGAATTTCGGGAAAGAGACTTCAAAATATAGGCCTATATAAAAGATACTTCAGATACAGTATTAGGGGACCACTAAGGCCTATATAAAAGAGACTTCAGATACAGTATTAGGGGACCACTAAGGCCTATATAAAAGAGACTTCAGATACAGTATTAGAGGACCACTAAGGCCTATATAAAAGAGACTTCAGATACAGTATTAGAGGACCACTAAGGCCTATATAAAAGAGACTTCAGATACAGTATTAGGGGACCACTAAGGCCTATATAAAAGAGACTTCAGATACAGTATTAGAGGACCATTAAGGCCTATATAAAAGAGACTTCAGATACAGTATTAGGGGACCACTAAGGCCTATATAAAAGATACTTCCGATACAGTATTAGGAGACCACTACAGCCTAAATAAAAGCATCCAAAAAGCAGCATGCCATAAAATTATTTGCAGTGTGTGCAGTATATGCACATATACAGTCATGCACATGCTGTACAGGCAGAGGCGGTCACATAGGTTATGTGAATAGAACTTGTGGTAAACATACATACGTACTGTATGTGCTACTATGTACAAACACTGACTCTTAACTACTCTGCTTATTCTGGTCATTAGGTCAGCTGGAATACAAGTGTGGGGAACCCTAGTTATTTCATTTTAGAAAAATTTAATAATCATACACGGTACTTAATGAATATTTTACCTGTGCAGAACACGCACACCTGGACCTTGCAAATAACGTTCTATCATTACACAGACATGAGCGGTAATGTAGGCTCACACATTTACAGAAAGGTAGAGATGTGTGCTTTATGAATTAGCAGCCACATAGCCAGACGGGGATGACAGGCGGGGAACGGAAGTCACAAATGTAGAAATGTCCCATAGAGAGAGAGAGCAAGTGGAGTGCAAGTAAAGGTTAAATGGCCAGTAGCCAGTGAAAGCAGAGATGACAGGTATTGGGGGCACCGCCGAGATGTCCTGGCTGCCACAGTGTCAAGGTAACAAGTCAAAATGCAAGTCTGTGTTCTACAGGTTCTTCACTCGGGAGTGTTCACAAAGTTGAACGTATTACCAAGCTGTCCTGTCTGCAGCCCAACTAGTTCAGGTACTCTAATCCTTAAAATAGTGGTGTTTTGTGCCAAGTGCTAGAAGGCATTCTTGAAAGGATAATAACATCAATAAAGATGAGTGATTCCCTCGTTCTCCAGAACAAATAGAGTGATTCATTTCAGACAATGTGATTTTGTAATACAGGCAAACAACTCCTTGAAAGTGGGAATGGCACATAGGCATGTTGGATATAAGTGCCACGATGTTGCTGTGTACACAAAACCATGCCCTACAAATTCTGAGCAAATAATAATAAAATAATAACTTAATAACACTTTACAGAATTACTGTGGCTAAGCTAAAGGAGCTTCTCACCCTATCTCTAAGGGAGACGCCAGCCACCCTCCTGAGGAAACCCATTTCGGCCGCTTGTACCCTGGATCTTGTTCTTTCGGTCATGACCCAGCCTTCATGACCATAGGTGAGGGTAGGAAGGAAAACTGACCGGTAGATTGAGAGCTTTGCCTTCTGGCTCAGCTCTCTTTTCGTCACAACGGTGCGATAAATTGACTGTAATACCGCACTCGCTGCGCCGATTCTCCGGCCAATCTCCCGCTCCATTGTCCCCTCACTCGCGAACAAGACCCCAAGGTACTTGAACTCCTTCACTTGGGGTAAGGACTCATTCCCTACCCGGAGAAGGCACTCCATCGGTTTCCTGCTGAGAACCATGGCCTCCGATTTAGAGGTGCTGATCCTCATCCCAGCCGCTTCACACTCGGCCGCAAACCGATCCAGTGAGCGCTGAAGGTCACAGGCCGATGATGCCATCAGGACCACATCATCTGCAAAAAGCAGCAATGAGATCCCCAGCCCACCGAACTGCAACCCCCCTCCACCCCGACTACGCCTCGAGAAGATCAGTCATCCGTGAGGAGCTTAGAGTAGAGCCGCTGCTCCTTCACGTTGAAAGGAGCCAGTTGAGGTGGTTCGGGCATCTTGTAAGGATGCCCCCTGGGCGCCTCCCTAGGGAGGTGTTCCAGGCACATCCAGCTGGGAGGAGGCCTCGGGAAGACCCAGGACAAGGTGGAGGGATTATATCTCTAACCTGGCCTGGGAACGCCTCGGGATCCCCCAGTCGGAGCTGGTTAATGTTGCTCGGGAAAGGGAAGTTTGGGGTCCCCTGCTGGAGCTGCTACCCCCGCGACCCGATGCCGGATAAGCGGACGAAGATGGATGGATGGATGGATGGATAAGCTAAAGGAGGTTGTAGGCTGTGGTAAGCAGGTGGTGTTTCAGGAGTTTTTTTTTTTTTTTTTTAAATATCCAGGGATGTAGCATTTCGGATATTTGCAGGGAGGGTGTTCCAGAGGGATGGGGCTGCATCACTAAAGGCTCTGTCTCCAAAGGTACAGAGTCTGGTGTGGGGAATGGCGAGCAGGCCAGCGTCTGAGGACCACAGGTTTCGGGGTGGAGTGTATGGATGGAGGAGGTCGGAGAGGCACTGTGGGGCCAGGGCATGGAGGGATTTGTAGGTGAGAAGTACACTCAAATAGTGAGAAGTACAGGAAACTGGTGTGACGTGATTCATTTGGAACAGTGTTATTCTTCTTGTGGCTGCGTTATATCACTTAACAGTATGATTTTCACTTCAAAATCTAAAACCGAGGCCCAGCATAAATATAAACTCCTTTGCTCCCATACATACAGTATGTGGCATTCAGTGTCAGCTGACAAGTCACTCAGTATAGCAAGACAGCCTGTCTGCACTTTTTTAGTAAAAAATGCTTTAGTCATGACAAAATTGAAGAAAAAACAAAATTCACCGGCAGTTTGTCTGCTAGTAACTTTTTATCATACTTGGTGTATGATTGCTGCATAGGACTGTTGATAGTAGGCTATTTCAACACAAGAGATGCAGCTGTAGTTGGAGCACCGAGAGTCAACCAGAAGATGAAGTGGGTCTGATTACTCATTAGACATCTGTTATTTCACATAACTCACGCCCACACCACAGTAGTAATGTGTTAGGCCACCTCTAGTAACAGGACATGCTGTTATGCAAGCAAAGCATAGCTTCATAGGGTTGGGTTACTAGCATGCCTGAACATACAGCCATCAATGTTGGGCTACCGGGCAACTACAGTAACAGCACAAAAGGAAACAGCAATTACACAGTCTGGTTACACTGTTATAGATTGATATTAGAATACATAATACAACTACACTGTTGTAGATTGATATTATAATACATAATACAACTGCACTGTTATAGATTGATATTAGAATACAGAGTAGGTTAAACGTGTGTAATGTCAAAGTCACTAGTCTGAGCTAAACTCCAAAACCTCCCCAAAAAAACATCCTCTGAGAGTCGGCGTCTTTGTTCTAAAAATGGTAATTGTTCGTTTTTTAAAAAAGCGCGCTCACAACACGCACTTTATGATTACTGCTCCGATAATGTATCGCCCGTGATACAGATTGTATGTCTTCCTAAGTAGAAGAATGTAAGATTCAACGTTTTACAGGTTAACCATGGACAACTTCCTTTACTTACCCCACGCCTTCATTCACTTTTCTTCACCTTATCAGAACACCAACTCGGACAAGGATGTTGGTCGGAGTCAAAACACCCTGGGTTCCCTGGCAGCTCCGACTTTTAAATCCCAACTCGTTCTGAAGAGGAGAAACGTGCACGCGCGTGAAGGCACACGTACACGCTCGCGCGCGCGCACGCACGCACGCACGCACACACACACACACGCGCACACACACACACACACACACACACACAGTTTTGTTGACTATTATTTTCAGACTTACCAAATTCCAGCATTAAACATGCATGTCGTAACGGCACTTAATGGGATGTAGATGTAAATGCTTGGGGTGAGTGCCGTTTATGGTCTTCTTGATATGCTTCTTGAGGCCATAAGGGTTAAAGAAAACTACTAAAGTAGTTCTAAAGAGGTTGATAGTACTGTACATGCTCCCTATTCAAAACTCCCCATTTCTTAGCATCGCCAACACAGCTCTCGCGAGACTCTCTCTGTTGTAGAACAGCTGACTGTGCGGTGGGTGGTGGTGCGAAGGACTGCTTTCTATTTCAAACAGTTAGCTAAGGCTACACACCTGATAGTGAATACAAACGGTAGACGGCGTTTAGAATTGTTGTTCTGTTCAGGCACTGATAGTGATTTAACTACACCACAACATGGCGGAGACGGATCCCAAGTCGGTGCAGGACCTTACCAATGTGGTGAGTCGTGGTCGTGATGGCAAGCTAGCGTTAGCTACAGCAGCCTAGCTAGCAGTGGCAAAAGGAATGCTAACTGTGGCAAGCTATCGTTAGCGAACGTTAGTTTGCAAAATTTCATGTTATTTATCTGTTTGTATAACTAAATAGGTCAATTGGCTCGGTTTGTTCAACCGGTTTAATGACGTCAGAACGTCCTGCCTTTTGTTTAGCACGTTATGTAACGTTAAGGGTCAGTTTGGCTTTTACATGACATCACAACCGAGTAAACCGCATTGGCGTTAGTTAGTTAGCTACTTGACAAGTTTTGCTGCTGTGTAACGTTAGCTACTTCTCAGTAGAGTCGCTTGTTCTAATAGTAATTGTCAATTCCCATGCATCATATTGAATAATGTGCCGTTTCACTCACAGAACCTTGAATGCTAGCTACTTATTCTATTAAATACACGGCAAATGTAGTTGGTAATGTTTGAGTGTTGTCATGGAGATGAACCCCTGTCGGGGTTGTAGCTACATTATCCTTTAATTAACGTTACCCTCCTAAACATTTAACAGTCCTCTGGGGTAGTTTTTTTTCTTCTTCTTATGTTATTCTATTTTCAAATATATATAGTTTTGTTTTCACAAGAATTGTCGAGTAGAGCTTTCATTTCCAATCATTTTCCTCAAGGACGCCTACAGTTGTTTTAACTTTTTTTTATTTTTTATTTAGGATTCAATTAACTTTAATTTTATCAAGCTTCCTTGGAGTATCTCTCTAACCACAGGTCTTTGGTATCTGAAGCATACATTGGGTGAAACTGTTGATCAGTGTCTGTTATAGAGCCACATTATGGGATGGGCAGCAAAAAGCACCAATACAGAATAGTATAATTTGATTGTGCTATTGTTCTGCACAAAGCTTATTGCAGTGAAATAAAGAATCATATCCCATGGTTACTGAGCTTTTACATTGTTGTCAAGGAAACTAGATACTTTTTTTGTGTCATTGTCTTGCTGCCTTTTTAAACCATTCATAGATCACATGCATGAGTGGGAGTGCTGATGTTTTTTCAGTGGCAGAGGTATTGTTAATAGTCAATAGTCCACTGACAGTGTTATTGCTTAAATCCTCTTGTGTAATCCTCCAATGAAACCAACTTCCAATTACTTAGTTGTGACGGTATATGTGCTGTTTGTTTCACAGGTCCAGACACTGCTGCAACAGATGCAGGACAAGTTCCAGACCATGTCGGACCAGATCATCGGGAGGAATATCCTAACTAATCGAACTATAAAGCAAGGGATCTCTGTCTGTGTGTCTGTCCTTCGCATATATTAAGAACCGTTAATCCTATCTACTTCACACCTGGCAGGTATATTGCAGGGTACACCAAGCCTGTGCATGCTGAATTTGTAATTGTGACAGGCGAACATGGCTCTGTGCAGTAGCGGGGGGGGGGGGGGGGGCGTGTCTTCAGAGCTCTGCAGACTGACTCGAGCGTCCCTTCCCCTGGCTTTCTTCTGTGGTTTTAACTTTGCTGCGTGGGAGCAAGCGGTAAAAAGAAAATAGGTCACGGTGGCCGGGCTGGCTCAGTGGGTAGAGCAGGTGCACATATACTGAGAGGCTTATGCCTCGACGCAGAGGTCCAGGGTTAGAGTCTGACTTGCGATCTCTCTCTCTCTCTCTCTCTCTCTCTCTCTCTCTCTCTCTCTCTCTCTCTCTCTCTAAAAGCCCCGACAAATAGGTCACGGACCTCTTTGCCGGCTGCACAGTCCCACTCTGAGCCGGTGTCGCAGATCATGATTTGTTTAAAGAAATACAAACCAGCCAGAAAGACTTTCGCACTATACCAAAAAGATACGCGCTGCAGCCATACTTTTCTCCAGCACTGACAGTACTGTGGAGAGAGGTCTGGCAATGAGAGACTACATGCAGACTGATCTCAAGAAGTGGCAGATGTATGACATGCCAATTCATATGCCATTTTGGCGCGTTATCAAGACACATACTCGCTTTTTAGCGTGTTTATCAGCGCTGTCTGGCCTCCATTGACTTACATTACCTTGCGATTACGTGTCAATTTACGCCGTAGCGAGTAGTATGAATCCCAAATCGTCACGTGACAGCAAGTTACCATGACGTATGTCCGCATTCTCAATACGGCGTGGACATACACGTGGATAGCTCAAAATGCGTACAGATAACACGCCACTTGGCTTTAGAAAGTGGCGTGTATGTTTTACGCGAAGTCATGATGTCACGTTGTTGCATGTGAAGGGACGTGAAGCCTTTAAGAATCCGCCAGGCAGCAGCCTGAGTACTGATGAAGTCTGTTGCCTTGTATGCGTGGTCAGAATCAGTGGTCAGATCTTTTACTGCGTTCAAAATCGTACGCAAGTAAAAGCGTTAACCTCAAAATACTTTACAATCCGAAAGTAAAAGTACTCATTATGCAGAATGGCCCAATTCAGAATCATATATTACCGAATCATAATAGTGATGCATTCATGTTTTCATACCTTTTTTGTTGCAGCTGGTAAAGGTGGGGCTAATTTAAATTATATATACTAAATATACTGCTGGGTGTATATATATTTTGTAACAGTAAAAGTACAAAAAGCTCAAAATTGTACTTAAGTACAGTGCTTGTACTTAAGTTACATTCCACCTCTGGTCCGAATGTTTGCAGGCAGGAGAACACGCACGCACGGTGTCTCAATAATGGCCTGACACTGACCTAGATATAATTTCACCCATTTAAGAGTACCTCTGTGAGTTCGTATGTGAATTATGTGCCTTAACTGCCTCTTCACTTGATGAGATGAGCACGCGCATTGATGACTTGGAGAAAAACATCGCTGACCTGATGACCCAGGCTGGTGTTGAAGAGATTGAGGCAGCACCTGAAAAGGCTAAAGAGGGACAAGGCTCTTAATGAAGGTGACCGGTAGACACAACTAGCTTTTAAAACAGTGCAACACCAGTATACCCCAAGAGCTTTTATTTAGCCTTTCATTTTTGCTTTAAAAAGGTGCACTGAGTTCCTGCATGGTCACGTCTGACGCACAAAGTCAATTTCAAACAAAACAGAGCAAGCTCGCCTCGACTAACTGTCACTAACCCCCTCCCCCAACCATCTTGTTGGTGATTGGCTGGAGTGGTTTGTTATATTTTGGTCAGTCCCTTCAGAAAAACGTGGTTACGCGATCGCATAATTGAATGCATAATCAGCCGAAGTCCGCATATTTCTGCGGGGCCCGCATTTTTTTTCAAATACATGCATAAATATCCTGCTTATTCCATTGCATCTTTTAAGAAAACGTGCCGCATAATCAAGGATTTTTGCCCGCAACAGTCACAAAAAAACTCTGGAAGGACTGTTTGGTACCCAGCCTGTGCCCTTAGTGTTTGATGTTTACGACCCGTGTTGTCTCCCGAGACCGGGCTGTTTCACACTGTTCAGGGGGCAGGCAGCTAGCGGATCAAGGAGAGATGCCTACGATTTGAGACAAATGAAATTGCGCTGAAACCATGCAGGAACTCCTAGTGCACCTTTTAAGGTCTATGGTTGTGTCCCTCTTCTTTACCAACTCTTAATCTTAAGAACATAGACTTCAGAAGATTGGCTGACTATTTTGCCATTAGTTTTACAAAGCTCAGTTAATTGTTTAAGGACTTTGTGTTAATTTTTGCTTTGTCAGATGTAAACGTGACAAAATACACAGAAAAATGTTTATAAATGAATTCATCACCTTCTTCGAACCACTTTACTACAACATGGAGCATTTGTTTTGTCTGTCCCGCAGGCAGGTAACACGGTGTGAAGTCGGTCCTATACCCAGGAGCAGCAGACTTTTCCATTCTGATAATGACTTCTATTGATTTGGTGTGTCGTCGTGTGAAATGCTTTTTTTATATATTAAATATTGTGATAAACGGTTAGTTACGTAATGACTTGAACAGTTGAACTTTATTTGTGAGCTAGAATAACGCGATATGCCCTTCAGAACTTTAAGTGCTCATGTGCAGGAATGCAACTTATGGATTTTTGTGCGCTGACCCGGAGGTTATGTCGATGCCATCACGTATCATAATTAAATCCCACGAGGTGATGGCTGACGGGGACAGTTTTGCCCTAGCCTGTGCTGAGAAGAACACCACGCGGGCTAACAGGCCAGTGGAACCTCCACCCCTACCAACACGGGAAATGGGCACAGTGAAGATCTGAAGCCTGTAGTGTTTTACAAACAGCACTGTTACTACCAAGGTTTTGGATGCATTCCAATTTCAACTCATTTTCTTCTATTAAAAGTGATTTAATACACTGCTGTCTGTCATGTATTACATAATAAATATGTGGCCAGGTGCTGAGAATTTTTAATATAAATAACTCATAGGTGCTCAGTGTTTTTCTGTATTTATTTTTTTAAGCCAGAGTTGTATTTTATCATGCAAATTATCTGGAATGTCTCAGTGTTGCACGTTTGTTTTATGGTCTATATTGTTTATAATGTATTGAAATGACAGTTCATTATTACAACTAAGCTTGGAAAATTGGAGATTTACCTTCTATAATGGTCAATAAGATGTTTTTAAACTGATGTGTAGCGAATTAGAAGTATTTGCAACAACGTCCAAGCAAAAGTGTGTCACTTCACTGCATAGTAGGAACCTTTATTCAAATTAGGGCAAACAAAATTAACAAACAAAATTAAGTGCCAAAAGCAAACAGAAATGAACATCAGTAAACAAAACGTGTCACACAATCTCATGAAGTACAACATCAGTAGTCTATGAACATTATGAATGCAATATTAAAGTTCTGTATGTACTATAAAGTGAATGGTTCCTTAATTGTATTTTAGCATCAGCTTATGAGACCGGGGTATTAGAATTTTAAAGTTAGAACTCAAAGTCCTCCTCAGTCATGTCGATGGCCCAGGCAAACTTGTCCCTTTGGCTCTTATTGTAGATTTTGTCTACAGGTACCTCCATGTTCTTAGACCTGAACGAATGGAAAAACGACTGTTAAGTATACTCTTTGCAAAAATAAATACAGTTTAACCCACCAGTTAATCTAGCGGGTCTCAAAATCTTTTCTCTTAAAAGAGGTATCCAGATGGAGAATATAATCACACTGATATGATACAATCAATAGAAATGGAAACCAAATGAAGGAATGGGCTATACATGAGTGTGAAGACGTAGCCTGGACGCCAGCTGAACTTAGCCCCGCCCACAACATTTGAGGTCTGGACTTGATTTGTTGTGGAGCATTTATGCTCGAACCACAGCTGTTTGGACCAATCAAATTGTCAGGGTGGGCTTTATACAATGATAGACAGATGATCAACAGTAACGCAATCAACCACGTCACTAAAGAGCGCTTGGGTTGAATTGGTTTGCAACAAAGATGGCTGCCGCTGGAGAATTAAGATGTGTAGATTCCGCCATCCCGTCTGTTATAGAAGATAGACAGCGCGTTCATTTTAAAAGAGGAACAGAGAACCCCGATCAAGAAATTTTGTCGATCAGAAAGATGTTCTTGCCGTCCTTCCTTAGGGATTCGGCAAACGTTTAATTCATCAGCTGGCCCCGATGGTTGCTAAGAAGATGGGGGGGGGGGCTCTGATTGGTTGAAGGTCTATCCGTTGCTCTGATTGGCTGTAGGTCTATCCAATTGAGTGCAGAGGGATTTTCTTTCCTGGTAGGGTTGAAACACGCCCCATAATCACAGCCCAGTGGAGCAGTATCACCAGCATCCATTCCGCATCCAGTGGAAATTGCCGGTCAGACTCATATTCTGACCAGACTCTTGAGTATGACCACGTCAGGCTAGTGAAAATGATTTATTAGGCCTTACATACGCTGACCTTTTGAGCGTGTTTTGTATAGAGTGGGTACTGGAAAAATTGATTACCGACAATGGTGCTTTGACTGTACGCCTGAAGATTAATAAACTACTGTAATGAATAATAAACAATACAGAACATCATAGCTAAAAGTAACAATAGTTTTACTTTAAGGCGAGAGAGGATAACAATAGCATATACTGTATAGTGTAGAAAATGACTGGAGAACAAATAGCTTAACTTCCACATTATAAATTCCATCCAATGTATTTTTGCAGAAACTAAGTTGTGTTCTGCATTATTGACCATTGGTAGCTAGCTTCCTGCTATTTGTGAGATTCTGTTTTAAAGCCAGAGCAGGGAAATTGTTGTACTACAAACATTAATTGTATCTCTGTTTATAGATCAGAGAAATCAAAGTGACTATAATGATCTGTTAACTCGTTGCTTTAACTTCATTACTATGCTCTAAATGCCGTGCTGCTGTTCATTCTGGGTTCTCGTAGAACCAATGACTGATTA
>CM042320.1:27618182-27650682 GCA_023566125.1 Zingel zingel
CTGAAAGACTAAATCATGCTGTGTCCCTCATGTTATTATTTTCCACCCACCACACACACACGTTGCTGCCATGTCATTTCATTTATTCAGATCCCTATAAGCTTCATCTTAGGGGGGGTCTTCAGATGGAAATTAGCCTAAGGCTATAATCTGGCATATTTACATTTGTGAACATGTTCATTAATATGTATTGTCCCCCTTTTCTTTCAAATAAATAAATAAAAATCTATTCCTCCTGGGGTGTACACACACACCATCCTGCAGATTGGCTCTCGGTGGCAATCCAGAAATGAGAAGAGAGTGTGACACTTCCATCTCTGAATGAGAAACTGAGGCAGAGGCAGCCAATGGGACCCTGATAAGAGGGACACACAGCACTGGGCACAGTATCAGTGTATCTTGAATCACGCATGCTAGAACATTTTTTTTATCATGGGACTCCATGACACAAGCAGTCAGGTAATAAGACTATGATAAAGCCCGGACTGATAAAAGGCTATAGCAGGGATCATCAACTACATTTTTCCAACAGCCAGAATTTTTCTAAGCAGACTTTCTCAAAATATACATTAAAATGTATTAATACCTAACTATTCTTGTTTGATATTTTCACTTTCTTACTAAATGAATGCTCTATTTCTTTTTATATATGTATTAGTGTTAGCAAACTCCTAAAACACATGGAAAATCCATAATGATATCAGGCTCTTTAACTAGAAAAAGATCTCAGACTAGGAGGCAGTTCACTGAGGAGTGATGGTTAAAGTCTGTGATTACAGAAACGTTGTTGTAGTATGCAGTGTTCTGATTGGTGGAAAATGCTTGCAGAAAGAAAGGCCTGTTGTCAGGTGAAAATGTCACTGTCAAAGAGCCTGAAGCCAAAAGTTGTGGAAAACAGCAGCTTTAATGATGAATGGACTGATAAGCAGGCCAAGCATTTGTCCCGTATGCCTCATTTGCAATAAGACAATGTTGTTGCAGAAGAATACAACCGGCATCATCAAGAATGAAGAACGCGAACATGATGGCGTAATTCACGTGCATATTAAGTAGACACATGCATCTATTTTGGTTATAATACATCCATAGATTTACCTCTCCAGTGGAGAGGATGGTTCATTTAGTCAGCAGCTAAGTTTACAAGAGTTTGTCCAAAGTTCAAGATTTGTGGCATACTAAGACAGAGTACAAACATTGATTCATTTTAGCTTGTTCGTAAAAATTCGCTATTTGCAGAGTAGCATGCTGTGTTTGCGTAAAACAGCGCGGCAGACGAGTCGACTGCGCAGACAGAGCAGATTGAAATATCACTTTCTATACGTTTATGCCTGTTCGACAGGTAAGTGGGTATTGATAAGTATTCACTTTTTACTCACAAAACATTTTAGCCTACTTACAGTAACGAGCCTAGCGTTAGTTCATCTGCACCAGTGTGGGAGGTGTGTGTGTGTGTGTGTGTGTGTGTGTGTGTGTGTGTGTGTGTGTGTGTGTGTGTGTGTGTGTGTGTGTGTGTGTGTGTGTGTGGGGCAGGCATCACTGTTCAGAATCCAGTCTATCTTCCAAAAAACACTTTTATCCAAATTAATTGTACTTGCACTGGCACTAAATCGGAATGTGAATAGAGCTGCAATTAGAGGGGGGAAGGTTTAAGCTCTCCCTGTGGAATGTTCCCTGCTCTGAATGCTCAAAATGCTTAATACCAGAATGCATACGGTTATACTTATGTATATATTTCTTCAAATTTTTTGAATTCATTATTATTCTGCGGGCCGGACTGTAAGCTTTGGCGGGCCGCCAGTTGACGATCACTGGGCTATAGTTTAAAAAGATAGTGATACCTGTCTAGCTGCTTAGGAATACGAGTCGCTGCTTTAGAAGGCTATGTATGTAATGTTGGACTGCTTTATAGTACAGTGAGTGTGTGTGGCTTACTGTTTGTGAGTTCTTTGAGCTGCTGCTGTAATGTGATGGAAGCGTTGTATGTCCTGAAGACCTTCGCAGTCAGACCGGGCATTAGAGAACTCAGGTGCTTGTTCAGCATGGCTGTCTGCAATGAGAAATGGGAACGCGAGGGACAAAGAGAAACAGACAACACATTCCCATCAGTGTGTAAAACAAATACACTGTCGTCACAAATCCATGAGACCGACCCTTTCAAATCTCTACCACTAGGTGGCACTGTGGCATTGCGCCATTGCAGTGTTTAAAGTGTCTGTTAATGTACCATAACAAATAAAAACACATACAACGCCATCTCTGCCTTCATTATCATCATCATCATCATCATCATCATCATCATCCATTTGAGCAGGGAGATTAAAGAAGATCACAGTACTATTTCCCCTCTGACATTTCCATAGGTATTATAACAAGTTAAGGCCGTCATAGCCAGTGGTTAGATAGCCATTAATCCCGGTCAAATGGCTGCAGCTTCAACAGAACAGCAAAGCGATGAAACAGTGTTAAGTGCACACGCTGGTGTAAAAGCAAAACAAACATGTATGCTCATTGCACACATGCTCATATCAGGTGCAAACACATTGACTTGAGAGACAGATAGCCTATGCATTTCTTAACATAGATGAAAGCTCTCAGATGTGCAAAGAAACATACCGATGAGCTCACAGCTCTGGCAAAAGAAGAAATTACTCTGATGAGGATTCAAATAATGATGTGGTTGGTTTAATCAGAGTAGGGTCAGGACCCGGCTGTCTGGGGTCACAGACTTGTGTGAATGTGTGTTTCACTGCAGGAGCCTGTTAGATACAGGGTAGTCATGTATACATACTTGTGCATGCATGTGCTGGGCACAGGTACACACAAACACACACAGAGTTGCTGTCGTGCCTGCCTCGCTAATGAGCTACCTAACTCTGCCCCTGCAATACTAATAGCGGTGTCGGCAAATCTGAGAGGCAAGTATGATAGCTCTCACACCCCCAACTCCCTTGGCATGGTGCATCGTTTCTGTGTGTGTGTGTGTGTGTGTGTGTGTGTGTGTGTGTGTGTGTGTGTGTGTGTGTGTGTGTGTGTGTGTGTGTGTGTGTGTGTGTGTGTGTGTGTGTGTGTGTGTGTGTGTTTCATCCATGTCATCTCCTACTAAAAGGCATCATTACAACTTGCCATTACCGCAGTACTAATTTCACATCTATAACACAAGATGCTATGTACTGGACTTTCTCATTAACATACTGCTAGACAATTTGTGGTGATGGCAGCTGATGCCAGGGAGAAATATTGCCTGCCTGTTGCCATTCTAAACTAGCTATGATGATGTACGTTTCTTTTTTCTCTGGGTCTAATTTATGTGTTCTCCGCATCAGTTCCCTGTAAAATAGAAAATAAAAAAGGGATGGAAGGGATGCAATACAGCGGAGGGAAAATGAAATGTGCCAAAATAAAGCGGTGCGTAGAGACTATACTACACTGCCGGTGGTAATTCAATTTTTTTTTTTTTTTTGACTAAGACGTAGTTAAAGAAATCCCTCTGGTGAAACAGTTAACCTATAACTGCAGACAATGTGTTTACTGTAGCTCTAATGATGTAGGCTCTGGAGAGGAAGCTTCCAGACAAACACCTGCATTTTCACCCCAGATCAGACCTCAACATACGCAACGTGTGTGTAATCACCAGTGTTGAGTATTTTTTCTAGCAAAAAAAAAAAAAACTAAAAACATTTTTTTTTTTTTGTCCTGTAAAACATTCAAATATCTTTGATGATTAATCTTGAACTCAGAGGCAGTTCTTTAGATTTGAATGCTGAAAATTACGACACCAACACACTAATCAGTGTAGAGGTAAAATGTGTAAAAGTGAGACAGCATTTTTACACCATTATTTCTGTCACTTGTTGGGTCAACAACTGTGAATGCCTTTGAGGAGAGGCAGCGCTAAAGTGTGCACAATTATCCCAGTTTGTACAATTTCCACGTCTCCCACCTCTTTAAGACCACAGGCTTTTTACCCAGCCTTCCATGTGGCTGTTCTGAACAGCTTTAAAAACAAGTTTACTGAGCATACTGGCACTTTAACACTACTGAGTCTGCAGGACACAGGTTTGAAAATACTTATTTACATAACCGAAGCTTGAGCTGCTGTTACCACATGTTGACACACGTGAGCCGTACTGGCGCAATTAACAACGTACTCACCAGCAAAGCTAGTTTAGCTCCAAACACCCCAGAAGCTGTTATTTGAATAGAGCTCGGAGTCGTTTAACCCTTTAACGCCCTTCCTTCTTCATGTCCATGTTTCCACTTTCATATTTGATTTAGCCCTCTACATTACACTTTACAGCTCCACCACGTGTCTTCCATCCTTCTTCCCATTTCCACACCGTCCACCTCCTCCTCCTCATCATCATCATCATCATCATCTCGGCCCTACAGCTGCTTCTCACATGGACCAGTTGTCACATTCCTACTGCTCCGTCTACTCCTCCACATTCCCCCTCCCTCACTCTGCTCTCTCAGTGGCCTGGCCTTTGCAGGTGCCAATCACGGCCTGCCCACAGCAGCCATTACCATTCCACCTCCAACACACCCTGACATTTCTTGACACACTCAGGGCAGAGAGCACAGGCACCGCACTCCCTCCTTCAATTGCTCCATCTCCTCATCTAACCCTCTCACTCCTATCCTGTCTTGCATCTTCTTTTTCCTACCTGTCAATCTTTACAAACCAACACATGGCTGGCTCTCAGACCTTCCTCGTGCTTTCTCATCTGCATCGCTTTCTCCCTCCGTTTCGCTAACCCCCTCTCCTCCAAAGTGACCATTTATCTGTGGCATACGTTCTAGTCTCGCATAGCCAGACCTTCCTCCACAGCGCTGCGGAGGAGGGTCTGGCTAGTCCACACAGCATTCCTGGATGGGAGAAAAATGGGCTCTGCTTTATTGGCATTTCTTTAAACCATTTCCAATCGTCTTGAGCGGTGCTAAGCATCGGACGGAGCCACGGTGTCACTGCAAATTAGCTTCCATTGTTTTGGTGGAACGTGTACGTTCAAAAGTTGTTTTAGTCGTGCAACAGAAATCTCAGATTGGACAGATAGTCTAGCTAGCTGTCTGGATTTACCCTGCAGATATCTGAGGAGCAGTTAACCATAGTCCTCACAAATCGAAACACAAAGAAAGCGGAAGGTGAGGGACATCCGGCCGAGAAGGGTGAAATCTGGCGGAATTTCCGGCAGCACCGGAGCAATGCCGGAAGTGGAATGTCGTGAATATAGACTACATACGTTCCAACTTAAAACCCCGTCTCTCTTGAGTGTATCACAAGACAAGGTATTTCACAGCAATCAGAGCACTTAACCCAAGGTTGCCAGGCTGTGAGCTGCTGTTTCCACTACAAGAAATCTGTATATTGAGTGATTCTGAATATGTTTCCTCAACAAGCACAAAGACAAAAATGCTGTTGATCTTGTTTTAAAGACTGAGGGCACCCTGAGAAGCCCCGCGTCTCCCTGCGGTGGACTAACCAAGTGTAAAACTGCTGCGGTCTGTGTGGCCTTGCTGCCTGCAGCTAGAGGAAGAGGTTGAGAGGCCGGCAGATTTCAAAGTGTGGAAATGTATCCGCCCAGCATGTTCACTCTCAATTTCCACTGCACAGTTTCATTTTTATCTGCCAGAGTCCATCCCCTCTCTCTTTTGAAACTCCTTTTCTGCTTTCAGTCTCCCCGCTTCCAATATTCTAACCCATCTCCTCACTTCACCCCTTTCATCTCTCCACAACAATGGCTCATCCTCATTCAAGCTCATCTCTTACAGCTTACAATTAGGCCCTGTTTTACCTTCTGTCCCCAGAAAACATTAAATAATAATAATTCTGTTTTGCTTTCACAATCTTTTAATTCAAATATTACACACCTCAGGGGAGTTTCTCACCCTGGAAAATGTAAGGTATTCTGTTTTACACAACATTTGCAATTATTCTAAAAACTGCAGTTTCCACAAGGACTTTAATTTGAACTAATTCCTTCCTGTTGATACCAAAAATGAAGTTTGGCAATGGTTCAAAGGTAAACCTCAGGGGTTGCTAATATCACTGAAAACATCTAAAAATAGGGTTAGCAGTTATTAGTTAGTCAGACACTCACATTAAGGCGGTCAAAGAGGTCATCTCCAGGTTGTTTGTTCACCAGGAACAGTTTGAGATTCTTAAAAACCTGAAAAAAGATACAAAAGACAAATTTGATCATGTATTCGTATTGTAAGAACTGGGGAAAAGTCAATCAGGCAGTCAGTACCAGTCAATTGCCAACATCACAGTGGCAATTAAGATCTTTTTCAAAAATGCAAATGAAAAACAGTGCAATTTATTAACTTTTTTTATAACTTAAAATTATTTCTCCCAAGAAAAACTTTGTCAACATCTTTTTCAGCTAAAAAGATAACTAATATTATTCTAGTACCAAAACATGAAATACTAATCTGCAGGTTTCCTCCACCCCAAGCTTACAAGTCAGATCTAAAACACCATAAATTACACTTTTATACAAATACATAATAAAACGTAAGACAGAAAGACTGTGGTGTGTGGTGTGTGTGTTGAGCCTGACTTCATTTGTCCATCTCACAGCAGAGCCAGAGGAGTAAAATTGGCCCAATTACATCTGACATTTTCAGCGACTCTGCCGCTTCCACAGATGCACCGTTCCCCAAATAAACTTGTAAAATATGCAAGACGCCAATTAACAGCAACAGATGTGTTGCTTTATAAAACACACTGACATATTCACTGGCTAATTTGTGTGGCAATGTTGTTCCCCTTGGCAAAAAACAGAATATATAAAAATAAAAAATAACAAAATGTAATGTGCAAGTGCTTTTGGGATGAAAATGTAAATCAGTGTCTATCGAAAAGTCTTAGAGGAGCAGAGACACCAAAGTGAGCTCGCCCTAATTGGTTTAGTGATGTGTTCCTGTCTGTCTGTGTGTGTGTATTAACAATGGAAATACCAATTTAGAATAAATAAATAAATGCTCAGCAAGTTGAACGTAGCCAACACAATACGTTTACGCATCTGCACTCCATGGCTATTTGATAAAGTAATTCAGGGTTCTAACTGGTGTACAAATTGAGAAATAAGTAGGGACTTATTTTTTAACAATAGACAGATACACGTCACTGCCTAGGCATCGAGGGTTGGGAAAGGCCCATTATTGTTATTAACCATAATGGTTAGGACTTCCTATTTAATTATACATGGGACATGCAGTATTGGCAGTCCATATCATGCATAGAGTGGCTTCACTTCATTGCCATTGTTGTATTCATCCCCTGTTGTGCCCTACTGGATGTTCTCTGCATGCTGAATTTATGCAGAAGCAGCAAATTGCATATACAGTGCATATAAGCCAAACATATAAGCCCAAAATATTAGATGAAATTATTTCAATCCCCTCCAGAAGCTTGACAATGGGAATTTCTTCCTACCATCCCTGTTCCATTTGATTCCATGTGACATTTAGCAGCAATCTCACTGATTTCCCTGGGAATTGATGATGCTAAAATATGCAAGGGAGTAATTAATTCCAGCTAATGTGTTGCTTTTGAATGCACTCATTTGAATAATTATACGTTCTGCCAAGAAACAAAACACTTTGGCTATCAGGTGTTAACATTTCTTTTTCCATCTAACACACACACACACACACACACACACACACACACACACACACACACACACACACACACACACACACACACACACACACACACACACACCCCTATAATTACAACTGTACAGTACAGTCTATTGAGCATGGTACTTGAACTGACAAACCGATCACAAGATTTAGTCAGTGTTAAAAGTTTAAAATGACTTCTTTATTCCGTAAATAATCACACACCACAGATCATGCCACACAAGTTATCTTTCCATATCGTTATATCTTGGGTATCGTTCAAAATTCTTGTATAGAAATTGTATAAAAAAAAAAAATGTTTAAAAAAATTACAAATCGCACATTACAGCACAAATCTTTTTCTTTTTTTAATATTTCAGCTCCTACTACGTGAGCCGTCTCGGTGTAGTTTTTCCTGCCTGCCTCTGCGACGTGTAACATAAGACAGCCAATCACAAACATTATTAGATCTTGGTAGAAGTATGCTACATGCTTATTGGCTCCCTGACGGATGAGATTTCCTCCTTAGGTATTGGAATTTGGTATTAAATGGTAAATACTTGATACTTCAGAGGCAATTTGGTCAGTGCCTAAAAAGTATTGAATTTGGTACCCAGCCCTATGAGATACTGTGCTGTTCAACTCCAGTAAAGCTGTTCTTGTTTACATGCACCCTCAGACTAAGTATTCTGTTGTCATGAGTGAAAAATAAGTTTGGACTGCAACAAGTGATCATTCGTATTATCCATTACTGCTAATTTTCTCAATCATTCATTTTATAAAATGCCAGAAATAAAGACAATGCTTATCACAAGTTAAGTCAGCCAAACCTTTGCCTTAAAATAGCTTTTTTGTCTGACCATAAATGTAAAATTATGTAACGCTATAAAACAAGGAAAGAAAATGATAATAGAAAAGGATTATTTACTGTATTCTTAGATTTGACAAAGTGTTACCAGCAATTGTGGCATAAAGGCTGCGACAGTGAACTTCTTATACAAGGGGGGAAAAATGATGATTCCTGTTGTACTATTAAGTACCGCTTATGTAGTATAAGCTTGACCAAAATATACAAACAGCGTCATGATGCTTAGAAGCACAGACCAACTCCAAGTTACCTCAGTTAGTGGGTTAAGAATTCACCGGCATGAACACGTAATCTAAAAAGAAGCAGACTCTAGCAGATCAACAGTTCTAACAGACAGACATATTGGAGCATGACAGCCACAGGAATCCAATCTACAACTGTTCCTGCCCTGAGGACATTTCTCAGTTCCCTTTCTGCTTCAGGCTCTGTCGATATGCATGCAAGTGACCTTCTCTGCAGGAACTTCTGCCAAAACCCTAAGGGCAAAACCTAGATTAACATTTTGTTATTTATTTAGAACATTTTACACACCACAACAAAATACAAACCCTCCCTCTCCCCTCCCAAACCCGTCCCTACAACCACTTAAATCAATTATTCATTTCTTAAACTGCACTGTAATTTGTATTCTCGTATTTGTATCTTATTCTATTTAAGCATGTTTTTATGTTCTCTCTCTTTGTAATTGCTTTTAAATGTTTTATGTAAAGCACTTTGAATTGCCTTGGTGCTGAAATGTGCTACAGAAATAAAGTTGCCTTGCCTTACAACCTCCAGCCTGTCAGTCTGTCACCAGGGCAGAGAGAACAGGCTGGGCCCGTCTGTCTCTGAGAAAGTGTTAACCGCACGGCGACCACTTGCTGCTTGTAATTCTATTATATTGCAGCAAACGCTGTCTGCGTGGAGTTTTGAAAAGTGTAACCACCACTTGCAACCGCTTTACCGACATTGCCGTGACCCACTGTGACTTCAACAAACAGCCGAGGCGACTTAGTTTCGCACCTCTGCGCGCGGTTGTCGGAGCCCCGGTCTCTGTCAACATGACAGCACTCTCAGGTACTGAAATGTGGCACAGTTTGATTTATCGCAAATTGGCCCTCTGTAGTACCGACGTAGTTCGATCGGTACCCAACCCTAGTGCGGGCGTGCTTTTGTGCGCTTTTTGTTCCTTTACCTTTCTGATGACGGGGACCTTGTTGTAGTAGCGAATGGAGTCTTTACCCAGGAAGTCGAATTCCACAACACACTCGTTGCCCTCCAGTTTCTCATGGAGGGTGATGTGCTCCACACGTAGCGAGCAGCAACCAACCGTGTCTGCCGTCTCTCCCTCCTCCTTCTCATTACCGGCTCTCAGCGCCAGCTTTTTTGGGTCAGAGGACACAGAGATGAATGCACATCAAAGCAACACACACTCTCCAAGCACCTTCGCCACCGTACCACCCATTCACAGAGCCAATCAGACTATCAAATACATACACACAACATGAAATAGAAACAAAGAACCGCATAGTAAACACAACGAGAAAGAATCTGAATTTAAATAGCCTTTGGCATGAGCCAAAAACAATCACACACTCAATCTATCATTTCACTCAATGCAGACCAAGATAATTAGCTTGGGGTCGCTGGAAGAAAATGGCTACATACAAATCCATTTATCTCATTGCAAAAGATCTTGCATCCAGAGAAGACAGAAATGGCCATCAAGACACATCGCATTGATTTCCAATATGTTTATATGGCTCTTTGTTTCAAACCTAAGCACTAAGGAGAATCTGTGAAATTTACAGCAGTTTATTTTGAGCATTGGTGTGTAAACATTGTAAAACTTGGTATCCTAAACGGATAGAGTTTTTCCTTTGAGCAATGGCTCAGAACCAGACCTTGTCTATGAAGTAGAGGGCCACAGCTCTTTGTCTTGTGCCCATCTCTTTAGATTTCAGATCCTGGTTGTACTGGTTGCGAATGTCGTCCACGCATGACTTCAGCTTTCGAGCGACCTCGTATTTCTCCCAGTCCTTCTCTCCCTTTGTAGGATGAAAGCAGGGCACGATGGAGGAAGAGAGGTGTGGGCAAAGCGAACGCAACAGTGAGCAGGAGGGGGAAAAGTGAAGAAAGGGAGACAGTGAGAAGGAGGGATAACAATAGGGGAACAGCAGAGAGAGGAAAGAGGAGAAAAGCAAACATGAAACAAAGAACTAAAGAAACACAATAACATGACGGAATTTTGTTTGAAAAGCCTCCGATCAACAAACATTATTCAAAATGGTAATCATGACATGAATGCAGGCTGTTATATCACTCAACTATATAACTTTAATGACAAAATGTGCTTATGCCCGTTTGCTGCTGGAGATATTATATATATATATATATATATATATATATATATATATATATATATATATATATATATATATATATATATATATATATATATATATTGGGACCAAGACAATTAAACCCACAAATTGGTGAACGCGCGCAGCCTAACAGTGGAATAATTTAACCTTTACACATGAAAGATGGAAAGAAGGACGAGTGAGTAAATAGAGGAGAGCAAAAGGGAAATGAGAAAAGGAAAAGAATGACAAGACGTCACACGCGTCTCTTTCAACATGCATAACTCACATTTCCCATTTACTCTCCAAACAAAACCATAATGGGATTTTAATATTTTAGAAACAAAAGATATTAGGACTGAAATAAAAATTGCCTAAACATGCTTTATTGACCAGAACAAGGATGCATGCTTGGTGCTTGTAGTTATACTATACAGATCTAACGGTTTGTTATTTTTCCCGGGTTTCTCCCGTTTTTTTTTAGCCCCGTCTCCCGGACCTCTCCCGGTTTGTTATTTCTCCCGGGAAACTCCTTTATAAATAATCAGAACAATATGTTTGTCTAATGTTGACCAGTTGCCAGATCTTGTATGAAACGCATCCTATTCACACAATCCACACACCATATCCACTTTTCAACCCGTTTGTCACCTCGACCTGGCAACCTATAACCCAGTTGCGCAGTTGATCTCTGCGCAAGCTTCGCGGAAAGTTCAGACCCGAAAGTGAGCCGATAAAAAACGGCCGGTGAAGGCGGCGTTCCTGCAAAGAAATTGAAATATAGCTGTAGATTTCCAACGGTGTTGGGCGCAACAATTCACATGCATCTTACCTAGACATATTGACAACCTCCACGCTTTTTGTAAGGTGTGTCGCATTGATTTTAATGTAGCGCACGGCGGGAACAATGACATTACCCAGCACATTAAAACACAGCGGCACCATCGCGCAGAAGAGGCACATAAGGACACACAGGCAATTTCATCCTTCATCACGAAAAGACAGAGGTAGAAAACGTGAGGTACTTAAATGTTTTACCAGTGTTAACAACTGCAGTGCAGTGTTTCTGTGATGATTTGTTGTAATAAAATTACAAATAAAAAATATAAATAAATATTAATGAATAAGTTATGTTTTCATTTATATTGCAATGCAAATAATACACTTAAAGGGGTGATAGAATGATTATATAGGGTATTTCACACTGTTCATTAAGGTCTCCCAATAGGGTATGGAACATTGGTTGGGCTGAAAATTGCCCAAATGCTATTTTATTAGGCCCTTATCTACCCTGTGAATATGGCTCTATTTGGAACAAGAGCTTTTCTTCCAAATATGGTATGCTCATGAATATTTAGATGAGCTGCGCGCTGATTGGTTTGAGCGAACCACATAGAAACACATTGGAGACGAGACAGCAGGTCTCATATTTCAGACACTGCAAAGTTATACATTATTATTTGTCTACTATTTCGTTATTAAATTCACTTCTGAGACTTTTTTATGCGAGAAATCAACTATATAAAGCCCAAATATGGACCATTTTACGAAAATTGATGGCTAATGAGAAAGCGGCAACCTCCATACCCAGTGAAAGTCACCGTTTCTCAGTTACTGGACTACCGGGGCTGGCCAGCTGCCGGCATAACTAGAGTAATTTACAGTTTGAATTTCGTCACGACACTTATATTACAGCTACCCCAAGGTCTTATAAAGTTAACAATTGTGTCCCATTTCAATTTAATGCATTTTTGTGAACGTGAGGGGTTTCGTTACCTGCCAGCTAGTCCTGTGTACAGATCGCAGCTAGTTAGCTACACTTTCGGCATAATTATCGTATATTTACAGTTTGAATTTCGTCACGACATGTATATCACAGCTCCATAAGGTCTTAACAAAGTTAACACTTTTGTCCGATTTCAATTTAATGCATTTTTGTGACTTCTAGGGGTCTCCTTAGGAGGAGCTGCTAGCTAGGCTATATGTCCCATTTAATCCTATGGGAAAAGATCGTTGCTACACTTACGGCATAACTATCGTGTATTTACAGTTTGAATTTCGTCACAGCAAGTATATCACAGCTCCCTAAGGTCTTATAAAGCTTAGCTAACACTTTTGTCCGATTTCAATTTAATGCATTTTTGTGAATTTCAGAGGTCTTGTTAGGAGGAGAAAAGCTAGCTAGCTCTCAGTGATAGAGCTCCATCCAGCTCAGTTGCGGACAAGAGGTGTTTCTTTCCCCAATCGTTTGTTTAAATAACTCAACACACATATCCATTATAAGATTAACTGGAACCTGTGATTGCGGGCGTAACAAGGTTGCTGACCGCACTCTCACTCACACAGACTGGCCATTTAGCAGGAAGAGGGGAGCTGCAGGCCCTGGAGCTCTGTCAGAGCAGCGGTGTTTGGTAGTCCTCTAACCCAGAATCGGTGACTTTGCGCGGGTATCGAGCACCGTGGGCTACCAGCCGTGGCGGAGCTCCATCTACCTCACAGCAGGCCAGTTTAGCCATCAATTTTCGTAAAGAGGCCCATATTTGACCTCTACATAGTTGATTTCTCGCATAAAAAAAGTCTCAGAAGTGAATTTAGTGGTAAAATAGCAGATGAACGATGTATACAATTTCTGAGATCTGCGCGACCTATTCAGAAGACTAAGCTGACCTCAGATCAGTGGTGTAGCCTATGTAAATATTGGGCTTGACAAAGATAGAGACTAGAGCCAAATGAGGAGCCGCCGAGCTGACGTCAACTAGGCGGCTCGTTAAGATTTGCCCGTTTTCAGAGGCAGTTTCAAATTGTGAGATTTGCAGAGGAAAGAGGTGTCAATGGGACTTTGAGGTTCTATGTATGTCCTAGTTACCCACCAAACTGACATTATTCAACTATGACAAGGTAAAATCAGTTTTGCATTCTATCACCCCTTTAACACTTACAGTACACTTAACAGTACCAGGTGCTTGCAGGAAGGTTGGGTGAGTTTATTTAGTAACTGTTAAAGTGTTAATTCAAATTTGAGTTTTGTAAAGCCACACAACCAAACACTGACTGTGCCTGCCTGTCCCCACACTACAGTAATAAACTGCTTAAATTAAAAAGTGTTCATTTTCTGTACTGGTCGTGATGTATATGCCTTTTATACATGTAGGAGCATTTCTTGCCTGTTTGCAGCAGACTAGCAGGCTACCTTGAGTTTTGAGTTGGCATTGAGCATGATATATTTAATGGCGCCCTGGATGTTCTCAGTCCAGCTGGCCAGCCACGTCACAGAGTTGTCATGTCGAACCTCCTTCCAGCGGTGACCAGCGGGCGGCACGGGGATACTGGATTCTCTGTCAACGAAAAATCAAGACTTTTTTTTAAACAGTAAAGCATGTAAACATGTCCTAGTACAAACACAAAATACAAGTATGAACCAGAAAAATGCTATATAATAGTGCCCCTTTAAAAATGATTTTTCCTTTCTTCATCGCATGTAGGCCAACTCCTTTGTTATTTAAGTAGTTTATCGTTCACCCGGTTTGCAGCGGCAGTCACAGCATTGGAGTACAAGCTACAGCATCCTACAAAGGTCCAAGCCTTCTAAACATAAATGTATGACACCAGTACCAGAAATGGATACTTCAGTTGTAATCTCCGTCTATGTCAGATGAATTAAAGTACAAACTCTTTCTCAGCACGCCAGGCTACTGAGATTGAATACGTGATGTAGAACTATAATTCCTGAGTGATGTACTGCTTTAACATATCACATTTCTGAGGCTCCCTAGAGAAAACATTCATTTTGTCAAACAGTGCACCATCTGTAGCAGTGTATTACCATTGCCTGTGCAGCTGTCAATATGGAAATGCGTTGTTGCATGGCAAGATAAATGGTAATGTTCATTTTGAAATTATTTCCCTATGGTTGACAGCTTCTAAACACTTTGTGCATCGAGGTCTCCCAGCTAGAAGGTCACACCAAGAGGTGTGACAACTGGGCTTTTAGCACCTAGGGTGATGGAGTCGTAGTAAATCCTGCTTTTCGTCAGACCACCCTTTACTTAGAGCTGTTACACACCAAACAGACGGCCGACCGTCGGCAGAAAAGGCAGTCGGACTGATCAGTCGGGTCCCCGAGGTCCAAAAAAATGCCTCAAAACACACTGAGGCGACGCCGACTTGAGCGTACGCTCTGCGCAAATATGTAATATGTCTCCATAGCAGCAGGTAGCGCTTCTCTGTATTGTTTCCCAGAAAATTAAAACCAGCAGCTGATTGGACGAACGCGTCACGTGGGTTTCTCTGGAAATTCACAGCCAGACTGTCATGGCGGCTTGTTCAGAATACAATCTCATATTGTACTAAAATAGTTCACCGAAACGTGTTTCTGAAAACATTGTAAGAGAGAAATAGGCCATGCAGTTGCTGAATCTGTCTTCATTTCAGATCGACAAAGGTCAGTTTAAAAGATTTGTCAGATTTTGAGAGGCTCATCCGCTCGCCATTTCCGGGTGAGTCCCGACTGCCCTGTCTCCGACTGAACATGTCAGGTCGGCCAAAATGAAGGCCGACAGCTCCTCCGACGGACGATGGCACGGAACACACCGAACAGACTCGAGTCACTGACCTCGCCAGACAGTCTGACGGCCGATAATTGGGTTGGTGCGTCAGGGCCCTTATGCATCACTACACTGTCACACGGTTTGATCCCTTTGGCCCACTCTCACCTGCTGCAGTTGATGATCACATCCTCTGGTTGGATCCTTTTCTTCAGCATGCCCTGTTTGGGATGCTCGCCTCTACCCCGGAACAGCCCGGGAGGCTCAATCTTAAAGTTGCCGATGCGCTCTTTGTGGTGATCCAACAGGCAGAAGCCGTACTCATCCATTATCTTCAGGTTGGCCTCTTTCAAAACCTACAACAACAAAGAAACAAAAAATGTATTACGTTTATTGCCAAGTAAGTACTTACAAGGAATTTGCTTTGGTGGTTGGTACATACAGTACATAAACAACACACATATTGAACATTAATATGAAATAAACAAATATATACAGTATACAAAATAGCTGTTTAACAAAGGAAGAAAAAGAACTGAATGGATTAAGTGCAGAATGTGCAAAAAATATGTGCAATGGGCAGGTGTACAGTATAGTCCAGGATGAAGGTTAATGAAAAGTGTAGTGTCTAGGGGTGGCGGGATAAAAAGTCAATGTCAGTGGGGGGGTCCGGGGCCTGCCAGAGGGAAGAGATTCAACCGGGGTGAGAGGGATCGGCTACAACCTTTCCTGCCTGCCTCAGCATAGTGGAGGAAGGGCGATTCCAGGATTTTTTAAAGTGGGGTGGCACAGGGGGGACCAATAATCCGTCAGGGGGGAACCAGGGGGAGGGGGTATTTTATAAAAATACAGCATAGAAAATCTGCTTAGAAATATAGGAAAAATTTGATAGAACAACACAATGTAATTCTGATAAATAAAACACATCACATTAATTAGTCATTTCACTTGTTTTCATTTTAAACAAATTGTATATCCGAATACAATACACATTTTTTTATAGGCTGTCTGCCACTTAAAAAAAAAAAAAATGAGATATATATATATATATATATATATATATATATATATATATATATATATATATATATATATATATATATATATATATATATATTCCAGTGCTAGTTCCATGGTATCAGAATGTTTAATTGGTCATGTGACAAGGGCTGGGGAGATTGGCCTAACAGGCAGCCAAGTGACAGATTCAATGGAAATCACAATAGTCAAATTGACAGCACTTTTAACCCAATGGATTGGCCCCTTCTAGCACTGCCCCTGCCTGGAGCCAACACATAACAAATAGGGCTGGGCAATATGGAGAAAATCAAATATCACAATATTTTTGACCAAATACCTCAATATCGATACCGCAACAATATCGTAGTGTTGACTATTGGTGCACAATGAGATTTGTGATAAATAATCAACAGTAATGTGAATATAATGACACAGTGGGTAAAGGCAAATAATAGAACAGTTATAACAGTCTGGTAAGTTCAGAAAATGACATCACTTTACTGTAATAAAGCCTTTAAAACCAGGAAAAGACAACACTTATGCCATATAACGATATCCAAAATCTAAGACGATATCTAGTCTCATATCACGATATCGATATAATGCCCAGCTCTAATAACAAAAATAAGTTGTTTTTTTTATAAATAATAATTATCCAGAACCTAAATTATCCATGCTGACCTTATTTAGAGAGGCACAAGAAGAAGAAGAAGAAGAAGAAGAAGAAGAAGAGTAGTTATGGAGACAACAACATATACATGCACAGAAAAAAGCCTGAACCTTACCAGTTTCTCCTCCTTGGTCATGTTTTTCCGGGCCTCCACCTTGGCTTTATGCATGGCATGGATCTCTCCAAAGTCACATTTGTCAAGATCTTTAATCAGTGACCTCTCCTCATGGGTCATTTCCTAAACACACACACACATTACACACCGAAGTGTGATCCCTTCTTGAGAATGGAATTTTTGTAAGCCTCTATCTGCATAAAACCAGAGATATCCTTCAGTGATAAAATAAGATTAATATACGAGAAAATTACTCAATTACGCATCAATTTTAATCATCAATAAATCTTTTCAGTCAATCATGTGATGGGCATTTGTTTTATGACATTTTATAGACTAAACAATTAAACTCATAAAAAAATATAATTATTTTCCACCGCTTACCCAAAGCCGGGTCGAAGTCAATCAAATATATTAAAACATTCTTAGATTAATCTATAATGAAAATAATTGTTAGTTGCAGCCTAAGAATCTTGGAATGCCAGAATAACTTTGAATAACTGCATCAATTATGGCAATTATATACATCTTTTTTATCCACAGTTCAATGGTTATTCAGTATCAACGACATGGATATAGACTAATACAGTACAGAACCTTTGTCTGACAAATGGCGCATTATACAATAATGCATTATAAAAAATAAAAAAATATGGTGAGCATGAAGGCTGAGCGGACAGAAAAAGAAAAAAGTGATATTGTGATTAAAAGCCAGAGTATAGGCCAATTCCTCTTAAGAAGGCCACTGCCAAGCTAACTTAACAAATACAGCAGTACACTGAAGGCAGCAGCAGAGCAGCTGAGTTTCAACTATAAATGTCAACTTTCTAAAGTTATTGCACAGGGGGTCACCCCATCAAAGAGGTCACCAACAGGGCAGCAATACAGAGCAATTCAGTGGAGGCTTTATGGTTCATCTTGGAAATTGTCTGGTGCTTAAATGTCACCCGACAACATGAGGGGCTTTTTAAAAAGGAACTCGGGCAAGAAAGCTATTGCAGAGCAAAAATCCCTAGTCTATTCTTACGCTCATATTGGCCTTGAGCGGCAGAACGTAACAATAATCAATGAACGGGGGTTTTATTTAGCAGGAGATCTCGATCTTAATATCTTCACGCGTCGTTACAAACAGTGAGCCTAATAGCTCATAAAAACACATAGATCACAGTATAAGAACGACTTGTGTGGGTTAATCATATGACAAACAACAGGGCATCTAACCTGAAGACATCCATTAAGGATAAAGAGAATGACTCATCTATCAAGCTTTTCAGAGCAGTATTGATCTAGTCCGGCTTGGAGATGAGATGGAAATACATACCACTCGATCATCACACTTGCACGAACACACACCTCTCTCGAAACACTCTGACACTGTTTGGACACGCAGTCAGTCTGCGTGTCTAAGCATGACTGACACCCGACAGTGGGCGGGTACTGAGGGCAGTGAAGCGAGAAGACTTTTTCCCGGCTATAATAAAACAGTTTAATTGGATTTGTTCATATGCAGGGGGGCTTCTTGTATGGATTAGCATATCAATGCCTTCACACAAATCGTATTTTCAAGTGCATTGAGCACTAAGCAGCGCAAAATTAATTCTGCATGATATGCCTTGGGGCTTGGCACTGTGTTTGCTCTGTACAGAGGACATCCTGACAGACACCAGTGTGCAGGTACCAGCCACAGTCACACACGCAACCTGTAGTTTACAAGCATATATGCTACAGTTTACAACACAAAGCTGGAATACAGACAGCTAATACTGTTCCTGGATGTTATCAAGAGAATGTTCCTGGAGCTCACATTATTCCCCTGGCTTGATAGTCAAAGTTTTAATAAATAGGAAATTACAGTTGACAAAGCTCCCAGTCATCATCAACGTAGCGGCATCAAGATAAATGTTGCTGAACTAAAAACACAATGGTTCACGTTCAGCAATCTGACAAAACCATTGTAAACTATGGGAAGAGCTTTTTTTTTGAAAATGTAAAGGGCTCGTTTTCACGTAAATGTCAAATTCCCTTCATTTCATTTTTGGCTGGTAAGCAGTAGAGATGCACCGATAGACCGGCCGGTGACCGGAATTGGCCGGTTTTCACCTGCTCGGCCATGACCGGCAGGTCAGTCTGACATATGCCAATTTCATGCCGGTCAACGCTACAATTAACTGACAACATAAGTTATACGAGTTACAGTTCTCAAGGACGCACGCACACATGGACGCAACAGCACAGTCTCTTTTTCCTTTCTCTCAACTTTTCCGCCGTGTGTCGCGCGTACCCGCGCTGTTCTCGCACATGTAGGAACCTGGTGAATTAACCTGCAACATGTCAGCTGTTTGGAAATTCTTCAGCGTGTGTGCAGAAGATAACAAGTTTGCAATATGCAACACCTGCAAGGAAAAAGTAGGGCGTGGAGGGACGACACCAAAAACACATTTTTTTTAGTTGGATATTGGATGTGCAAAGAAGGAAATGGTTCTAACGTTGCACTTTAGATGTGTGTGAATTTCCCACACCAGGAGTAATTTAGATAGTTCTATTTTATAGTGATCCATTAACTGTTAAAAAAATGTTCTATGTTCTGTGCAAAATGTTCTAGTAAAGAAAAGATAGAAAATAAATATTTCTGTGTGCTGTAAAGTGGTTAGAAAAAATGAAATCGGTATCGGCTGGCCTAACTCATAGAAAATCTGGAATCGGCCTAGAAAGTTGTAATCTGTGCATCTCTAGTAAGCAGCAAAGCGGGCCCTATAAATGTGCAAGTCTGTCACTGAGTGAGCGTGTGATGAAGTAACACCATTGATCTGTTGAGTTGGAGTTTCCCCATTGGCTGTTGCCCAGATCCAACAGGACGACTACCATCGCTCCCCTCTTATCTCTTTACATTGGCTTCCTATCAAGTTCAGGATTCATTTTAAGGTTCTTGTTCTGACATATAGAGCCTTGCACGGTCAGGCACCTGTGTACATCTCTGACCTGCTCCATCCTTATATGACTAGTAGGCCACTTAGGTCGTCTGACCAGGGCGTATTGGTCGTCCCTCGCACTTGACTAAAGACAAAAGGTGACCGTGCCTTTGAAGTGGTGGCTCCAACACTGTTGAACGCCCTTCCTAGAGCTGCGCGACACATCGTTTCAGCAGACATGCAATGTATTTGCTACTTTTTTGCTGCTTGATACAAAAGGAAAGCTTGCACCGTTGAAATGTTGAAATCGATGTGGGCAATGTGTGTATGTGACGTAATCTGGCCAGGTTTGTTATGGGAAGACAGGCTCTCCTTATAGTGTGTAGAAAAGTACCGTGCTATGTAACCTTGGTCTGTTTAACAAAATAACATTAATTACACAATAACAGGGTCTGTGGGGAGGCCTTTTTTCCCCCTCACAAAACTGACAAAATCTAGGACTTTCTTTCTTGCTTGCTTGCTTTACCTTCCTCCAATCTTTAAAGTAGTTCTCCCGGAACACCTTCTTGGTTGTGTACTCATGGTCCAACATCTGGGCAAAGAACAACGCCACCTCCTCAGTTGCCGGGCTCAGCTTCACCTTCTTACCTGCACACAAACAAACACAAGCACGCCATTTTAGTTGTATTCAACAGCACAATACGACATGGTGTTGCTAACTTTACAGCCTCGCTGTCATAACTTACATGTTACAAAAAAACAAAAATCAAACCCAAAGCTTAGATCAAAATCCCACTTGTTATAACACCCACCTCAGCACCTCTAGAGTCCTGTCAGACTAATCCATAAATGTACTGTATAGAGGTAGGCTCAGAGACAAGAGACCGAGACAAAGATCTACATTCTGCCCCAACAACTAAGCTACAAACAAGTACATGCAAGCACAGCAATTGACAGATCAAACCAACTCCCTATAGGACACGGTTGTGGCTTGAGTGCTTAACAAAGCAAAACAATCAGTCACGAATCAGCGTTTGACCCAATACACCTTTAACGTTGTAAAGATCCAATTGTGCATGGGGAGGGGGGGGGAGACGTGATAACCATTAAATATGGGGATAACAGCACACATTTTCAGACACAGTCTCTCTTGGAAGCCATTCATAGACCCCACGTCATAATAAAATAAAATCTGTCTAAATCAGCATCCCTAGCACACAAGTACTGCATGTAAGTTTATGTGTATTGTTGGTGTATTATACTGTTGCCCGTTATTGTTTATTTTTACCGGATTTTAAATCGCGCTTTCGGGTCGTTTTTACCGTTTTCCATCTTATTTTTTTTTCCTTTTTCTGCTTTTAACGCAGATTTTAACGCAGAAGTTAACATGAGGAAAAAGGGAAAAAAATAATCCCAGAAAACCATCAAAAAGTGATGTTACTGTGCAGTGCTTTGAATGTATGAATTTACTGTGAATGGTCTGGCACCTGAGAGGTACCAATATTATTTCAAATTACAGTGAAAACATGGTTGAGTGCGTGTGAAACCATTTCAACCCTGTTCCAATCACCCTTTCTGACAGATTTCACTTCCATGCTCAACTGACCGTCATAGTAGAAGTTAACGTTGTCTGGCAGAGGCTGGTACTCAGGAGGGAAGAAAGGTCCCCTGTGTTCCAGGAACTTCCATTTCACCCCATCTTCATACTTCTCTTCCTCCCACCTGACAGAAAGCAAGATGAAGTAACGAGGATGCATTTGACAACGTGAAAACTGCTGCCATCCATTTTTTCCATGTAGTTGTGTGTGTGTGTGTGTGTGTGTGTGTGTGTGTGTGTGTGTGTGTGTGTGTGTGTGTGTGTGTGTGTGTGTGTGTCCCCAGGTCAATCAAGATGAAAAGAGCAGCATTTCCTAACCATCTCCAGCGACTCTGCTCCTCCTCCTCTTTCTTTTTGATCTTCACGAGTCTTGCCTCCTCAATCTCCTCTTTTGTCCTCTTAGGTTTTTTGGAGACTGGATGCTCTCCTTCCTCTTTCTTTACCGTCTGTGCAGAGGAGAACGCTTGAGAAGTGAATTCAAACAGCCCACCGTGAACTCACTTCATATAGTAGGAGTCTTATTGATGGAGATAGGTTACCTCGGGAAGACAAAGGTTTACCTTTTCTGTTCTTTTCTTTGACTTCTTTTTTTGAGCTTCTCTGTCACTTTCTTCTTCCTGCCCATGTCGCTTATTTTTCTTCTTTGAGCTGCAGGTACCCGGGAGACAGACAGAATACTAATAGCGTACAGAAAGAAATTTAGACTGGAAAATGTATGAACTAACAAATTTAAATATTCATACACAAATATTAACATCAGCATTTTTCTTCAGCCAATGTTAGTGAAGCAGGTGGCCCGGATCTTAGAGGGCTATGCCTAATCTCATAGAATATGGAGTTACAATACGTAACTATCGTTCTATTTCGTATGCGCTTCGCCCTCTAAGAGCTGTTGCTATTGGGTTAAGGGCGAAGCTGATTTAGTCAATGCCACCTGTGACACCAAAATCCACAAGCAGATAGCATAGAATAGCTCCTCTTCCTTCTCACACTGTACATGTTTTTTCCACAAAACAAAATGATATTGTTTGCTTAAAAAACCTGATAGGCTATCTCCATAGCTGGTCTGCTTAGCATTGTGAGGCCTTGCCGCATGGATTCTGAAGGTGCTCCATAATTAAGATAAAAATCATCATGGGCACTCTGGTGCAGGAGGATGGAGACGATGGCTACAGCGCATCACATGCCATTAAGTGCGGATAAGACCAAGTGAATCATGGAGACGCTGATGCGGTGCTCCCCTTCTGGGATGGAGACAGCCGCAGTGGCGGGGCTCCGTAATCCTCTTCTGTTTCGAGCTCCAGTTCTCCCAACGGGGAGGAGGGATTCAGGTCAGCGGCCTCTCGCCCGCCAAAGAGGTCCCCTTCTGGGATGTCTAGGTGTCGCCGCTGGCTTACCTTATCTGACTGTCCGCCCGGCTGCCATCGCCTGTTGCTTCAGTTCCTCCGTTGTTAAGCGGACGCAGAACTGCTGGCAGCCGGCGGGGTGCCAGCCCGGCGAACGGGGCCGAGGCACGTCTCGCAGCTCGAGTGGAGGTCTGGCGGCAGGATGTAGCCGGTCCGTCAATCGGTACACAGGCGGACGCCGCTGTTCTTCGAAGTCTTCAAACTGCTTGTCGCTGAAGAAAAATTGGGAGCAGATCTCTGGTCTCGCAGCTGTAATATACAGTAACTGCGGACGTAAGAGAGGCCCGTGCAGGGCACAAGGGCGCGAAAGAAATCTTCATGACTGCGCATGCGCGAGGGATGAACCCAACAGCAACAGCTAGAGGGCGAAGCCTATACGAAATAGAACCATAGTCTAATATTAGGAAAAACCTTCATGTACAAAATGTTTTCATTTCAGGGCAATCCACAGCTCAAAGACCTGGCCAGGCTTACGTAGGTGTAGCAGTGGAGTTTGAAGGGCCTTCCATGGGCTCATCCTTAATTCTTTTCCTTTTCAACCCTTTGTTTGCAGTAAAGTCATTATCCTCTGGCTCCTGTTTCACAGGCTCTCTAGATCACAAAAAGAAGGCAGGACAGTCATATAAGGGTGAATTAACTTATCTTAATATCGTTAATGGATGCTTTTTTTTTTTTTTTTTAAATCAGAAGTGTGCTTTGTAGTCTGTGTGAAGTAACAATTATTTTCATATTTATAAACACACAGCACATGGGAGACTAGGGGTGTCACGATACCAAAAATTCAGTAGTCGGTGCCAATACCAGTAAAATAACACGATTCTCGATGCTGATTTCGATACCACGGTAAAAAAAGAAGAAAAAAAAAAAAAGGATTTTCTAAGATTCCATGTACTTTAACTTGAAACATGAACTTCTTTATTAAAATATTTGAAAAATATCAAAATGTCCTAACAAGACATACAAAACATGTGCAATAGAGCATAGAACAACATAATAAAGTGCAATTAATGGTCATAGTGTAACTCTGCGTCCCCAGACACATTCCAGACTTCCAGGCATCTTTTCAAAAGGTACTGTGCAAAAACAGTGTTTCTAACAGCTACGTGACCAGAGACGTTACAAACCCCGGGTAAATACTGGAGATGTTTTTGAAAGATGGAGACAGCTTAGAGCCCAAGAGGACGCCGAGTTGGCTTATTTCCTCCTGAACAGGTAAGCATTAGCTTCAGGCTAATTTATCACGGCTACAAGGGATGGGCATTTTATGTAATTTCAACATTTGTGTACTCAAAATGAATTATATAGCTAGAGTACCCGAGTTGGTTACTCGCAAAAACAATAGAGACACAGCCAGTAAAGTGATCCCGACTGGTGCTGGCTAACCGTGGCTAACACCGCCATGCTAACTGCTAGCTAACATTATCGGAGGAGCAGACAAGCGGGCCACGGTTGTTTACAACGTGTAGCCTGTTCAGCGGCCGTAGCCGACAATGGTGAGTTATTTGAAGCCTAAAGAGGGGGGGGGGGGCTGTAAATCAGGAAGAGAGGACCGTGGGTTTGCAGTGAACATGCAGTTTTTTTTAGGTCGGGTAGAATCTATCTCCGTTGACTCTGGTTCATAGTTTTTCAAAAGATATGGACCGGAAGTAGGGCATGACTTCGACCACTTGCTTCCACATCAGTTCTGGAAGAGCCGCAGCACCGATGCTGCTAACACCAGCGTCGTCGCTAACGGTGCTTAAAAAAAAAAAAAAAAAAAGGGGCATTGTCTGTGTTTTGTCATTTCAGAACCGGAAGGTATCGCAAGTTTCGGTTCTCGTGACATCCCTATGGGAGACTGCAGCTTTAAAGTTTAGTTCAGAGTATAACAAATGTATCTTAAAAAAAAGTTTAGTTCAGAGTGAAATAAGTTACCCCTCTAAACCCCTGCACATTTGACTCCATTGGGATCCTCCTTTCTTTAATATGGTTGTATGCATTTCTAAGATGTCATTCTGTTTTTTCTTATTTTTGTCTGACATTTAGAATGAGCCCGTACTCAACAGGCTAATAAGACAAAGTAAAAGCTTAATGGCTCTCTTTCACTGCAGTCTGCCACTGCTGGCTACAGAATTAGGACAAAATTACCCTGCCTAATACACATAGAAAAAAAATCCTTAAGCACACAATGATGACACAATGACCACAAGAAATCACACATAATTATGGTAATCAAGCAACATTAACAAAACTGCAATGATAATGACAAGATTACAGCCATTAGAAATTAAAAAAAGGAAAATTACACAACTGGAAGCTTGGATTTCCCTGCAGAGTCAGGAATTGGTGTACGGCTGAATATGGGCCAAATACAGCCACACTGACTAAATTGGTTTCTAACAGGTTCCCTTTGCAGAAGGCTTTGTTGACTGTTCCCATCAGGGACAAAGGGATTTATATGACATGTGAATGCAGAAACCCCACTGCCTGCCTGTAGGTGTCAAAATATGTCACAATCACATTCATGCTGACAAATGTAACATGCTCGCATCCTTCACAGTAGGCACTACTTAGGCTCTATTTTCACTACAAATTACACATATGGGAGAGACCTTTGTTTAACTTTCTCCCTGTTCTCTTTTTGTTCTCACTTTGCTTAAGTATGTGCTGTTGCCAAGCTGTTCAGTTCAACTGCTCAATGTGGAGAGAGGGAAACAAAAGAGCGTGTGTAGAAATGGTCATGTTTTTTTTTTTTGGTATACTGCACCACTGAGCTAAATCCATAAAAAGCTACACAAAAAGGAGGGTGGGTCACTGTGTCCATTGACATTTACGGTGTATGGTTCTAATAGCCTAATGTTTCTTCCCTAACTCTGCTGCGAGCCCTTAACTTTCCTCCCTGCATCAAACCCACTCGATTAGCACGGTTGCCACCGCACTCTTTCTGGAGGGGAAAAAAAAAAACCCTTAAGGGGAACATTAAAAGCCAGAATTTAGCAAAATAGTTTTTCCAACCGATATCTCCTTTGAAATGTCTCTCGTCATATTGGGTTGGGTTAAGTCCACGTCTGGGAAACAATCCATTAACAACCTTGTAGAAACACTGCTGTGAGACAGATTTGACACAGCAGGCCTTCGGCCAGCGTCTGCCATCCCGGCGACTCCCTGCTGAGCATCCAACTACTCAAACCACGCGTTGTCATTTACTACTTTCCTGACAAGCCACAGATACTTGTCTTCAGTGCAGAGTAAAATTAATTTTATGTGAGACAGCTTAGTACATTGTGTAAAATGGGAATGGCTTCTGACCAGGGCCCTTAAACATCAAAACACAAGAATTAATTTCCATCACCTCAGGGGGGAGAAGGGAAGAAAGAAAAAAAATATAATAAGAATAATATTTCTGGTCCTATGGCTCCGTGGTAGCTTGTCAGTTTATTATCAAAGCCTTTAATAAGATACGGTCTACTGGTATAATAACTTCATCCCTACCTGGGACTGCTGGCTGACTCCAAGGTTTCAGTCTTAGGGGTCTTGACCTGAGGGTAGGACACACATTGAGTTCAACACAGCATAACTGCAACGCAAGAACATGCACACAGATGGCACAGTAACCGCCTTCATGCTTATACAAACTAAAATAAGGTACGCATGAAGTCTTTAAACATTCATACAACCACAAAGGGCACATCTTCTGGCTTCTGGTGAGTACAGTAATACACATCTGTTTCACATCATATTTTAAATCTTAAAACATGTAAACGTCTCCCCAGTCTTGCCAACCTTTGTTTTATGTAAACACTCTGCACTCTTCAACTTAGCGCTCCCAAAGTGCATTAAGTTCCTGTTGTCTTTATGTTGGAAAAAGAAAAAACGGACAGCAGAGATATTGGTCATATGCATATTGGTCTGATGAAGTCTTGTAATCTACACTACCGGTCTCACAGCACGCATCTCCACATTACATCTCAATATTCTTGGACAATTATGTACAATAATTACTTGGTGCAATCACTTATCAGCTACATGTGCAAAATGTGCTATTTATTCACTGCTGCTACTTTTTATTCACGAATGTACTTATTTATGTTTGTACTGTATTCATGTTGACACAGGGCACTACAATAGAATTTCTACAATCCATTTGAACCAATCTTTTTAACCTAAACTTATTTGTAATCTAATCTCACTTTACTTCTACTTAACCTTTTTTTTATTCATTTCTTACAGTAGCTATGTTACTTTATACTCTTTACTTGCTATTTCCTTACTCTTATTTTACCTTGAATTTGACCGCAAGCAACCGCAACTAAATAATTTCCCTGAGGGGATCAATAAAGTATTCTGATTCTGTGCTGAAATAAAAATACAAAACAAGTCATACACAGTCCTTTATCTGAGGCTCTTGGTTAGAGGCTGGAATAATTTAGATAAGAGTAAGAGGATTACTTCAACTGCTCCGGGTATTGGTATACATGTGAATATTCCCTGCCAATGTGGGAATGAAATAGCACAGAGGTAACCTAGTAGGACAAGCTGCTGCATGTACTGCAGCTGTGAGAGTCTGAGCTGGGGTCACTGGGTAACTGGGGCTGGAATCTTCACCCTGCTGCTAATTTCAGACAGATCACGAGTTATGGACAGACTCGCATGACCGTCACAATCCTTCCCATGATCAAGACGACACTGAATTTCCATTGAGATGTTCTAAATTGGCCTCACAGTAAATAGGACAGCTGGTCAGATTTAAGCCACATCTAGCCTTGTGCAGTAGCCTGAAAACCAGTCGAAACTGATAGCTCATGTTTCATTTGCTCTAGCAAATACGCCTGACTTTGACTGACAGAGGAGCGTCATGATTGAACATGCTGTTCAAATACAAATCAAGATTATGCTACAGTATTGCATATTTCTCACCTAAAATGTGTTCAGATACACATTTTTGTGTACCGTTAAGCTGTAATTTCAGAGAGTTTGTGACACTTTTTTCCTGCTTCAAAAAACCTGACCAAGCACCGCCCAAACTCGCATGCGTCAGTCAGAGATACGTCGTTCCGTTGCTCTGGTTGGTTGTAGCTTTATCAGTTGCATGAAGAGTCATTTTGGTCTGCACCGTTGACAACGCTCATGGAAACTGAGAGGTTCAAGGCTGATCTGCATTTGCGAATTAGTCTGACGATGCCAGGATAGCTGTGCTGTATTGGGAGAAGAACAACATTTGTGATTTACCTTCTTAAAAGACTTTCCATTATGCGTTTTCTCTGTAGATGTTGTTGACTTCGCACTGCTCATCAGGATGTCATGATGGGACGGAGGAAAAGGAGAGGGAAAGAAAAAGGCTTGTAAGCGATGCAGTATTTGTAACACATGAGCCGATAGAGAAATATTGCAGAACTGCGAGGAGAAAGCTGCTTTTTATTTTACTATGACGTGACATGACTCACTAGGCATCTAAGAGACAGTTTGAGCAGCACTCTTATCAAATTCAGGCTTAACGTGAGAGCACATTGGGCTAATGATCGATTTATGCCTTTCATGGTTAGTATTATTCTAGTCAGACAACGCTATAAAATGCCCCCCCCAACAAGACAAGCAGTATCTCAGATGATCCCCCCCCTACAGCTCTGAACGGTTTTCTTTTTCACCCTTCAGGGCTGGGATGATGTTACATAAAATTGAGCATCAATTATTCCCCATCTATGTATGTAGGGCTGGGACGACATGCTTCTGTCCCGATTCATATACATGGGTGCCGATTCGATTTTGTACTGTGATTTTCATATATTGTGATTCTAGAAGTACTGAGTATTGTGATTTTCTTTTCTTTTAACAAAACAAAAGTTGAATGATACACTTCTAGAGACAATATATCATGATACATTTCTAAAAACTAATTGTTTTCTAAGAAGAATGCACATCACATGTCAGTCAGAAGAAGAACATAACGTGTCATATCTGCATTTTCAGTTATGCTGTAAACGGATATGATGTAGTCGCCGTCAGCAGTACCATATAAACAGAAAATATTTAGGTGAATCATTGGTTTAAAAAAAAAATATATATATATATATATATATATATATATATATATATATATATATATATATATAATATAATAATAATTATATATATATAAAATATTGATTCTAGGGAAAAGAATTTTAAAAATATCTGTTTTTTCCCCCCACCCCTATACGTTTATGTTTGAAATCCTCAATTTTGAACATCAGACTAAGGCAGTACAACATTTAAAGCAAGAGGCCCTTTCATGCTCAGGAAAAATTGTTCCATGAGTCTTGTAGCTGATGAGGATAAGCTGAAGCTTAAATCAGTAATTTCGTCAGTGTGCCATGAAATAACATGAGGCTAGCTGTCAAAGAAAGCTGCCTGTTCGACTGCCTGTAGCGCTTCCAGGTGTCTATTCATCTCCCTGCTCTCATCAATTACACAAGCCAATGACAGATCACTCCACATTCATTTGTCTGCTCACATATGCATGGTAATAAACGCATCAGATATCACGGTAAATTAATGTATTCATATGAAGATGAAGTACCCACCCACTGTACTCAAATTAATGCATGCTCAAATGCCACCCGCCTGCTCGACAGCTCAGCCAGCGTAGCATTCTCTCAGTAACACTTGTGCGTGTCTGTCCATTAGTAGCACACACAAAGAGTGCCATATGCCTCTCACTCTCATCTGATTTATTACCACTGCAAGAATTTTTCTTTTTTTTATCCAAATTATTTTGTCTCCACATTTCAACAACATGAAAGGCAACACTACCTGCAGGATCCATGCAAAAAAAAAAAAAAAAAACAGCTTTGATGTGTGGCCTAAGCTGATGCTGAACAGATGTTGGATGTGCTGCAGTCAGGTCACATACATATATTAGAGAGCTGCTCTAACTTGACAACTATGACAGGGTAACTAAGCAGCTAACTTATTTTATAATGGCACTTGATGGAATAATGATTAAGTGCTAGCTAAACTGTGTCTGTCAGCAAACAATGTATCAATCCATCTTTACGTCCTTAACGTTAACGTTACACACAAGACTCACCTGTACTTGATCGTATCTCCCCCGGGACCAGCGCTTTCAGAGTCACTCAGCTTTTTCAGTTTCTTTGCTTTGTGCTTGGCCTTTCCTTCTCCTTTAGCGTCCTTCTCTCTTCCCATCTCTCACATGTAACGTTAGATACCTCTGTAGAGAACAGTGAACATTATATGGTTGGAAGCAAATACACTAGATAAAAAAAATCAGAGTTCAAAATAAAACGTTATTTTGACCGTTAAATTATGAGCGTCCTGGAAATGTTTGGCTTTTCCAAGTTAGCCAATTAGCTAGCTAACTGTTAGCTAACGTTAGCCAACGCTGGCAGAAAAAAAATACGTTAACTTTAACGTTAGGGTTATAGTTAGCTAGCTAAAAGCAAATATCTGTTATTCATCGATTGTGGAACATTGCATGGCTAGTGAAAATCTTACGTTAGAGGACGAGCTCAGTACTTGCGAAGTCGACAAACACTGGGCTATATTTCGTGAAAAATACAAACTTTTTAGGCGGTTCAGTTCACTTGATGGACACAGCGGAATCTCCCCTGACTTTTGCTAGCGTTGAGCTGAGCCCGTGAGCTGAGCACGCGTCAATTCCAGCTGAATTCTGATTGGCTGAGGAAGTTTCGAGAGTTGCCAGGTTGGGAGGTGTTATCGGTGTTAGATTCGTAATCTGTGACCCGTATGATTCTGTGACATGTTTTCACGGGAGCATGCAAATGGATTATCTAATATAGCATTAATTCAGTTATAAAGTGAAAATATCGAACAAGAATAGGCGTATTAGGTATAAATACATTTCATTTTCTTTATTTGAAAGTCCGGCCCCGGAGTGTTTACTAAGAGAAATTCTGGCCCTTGGTTAAATGTAGTTGATGACCCCTGATCTAGATCCTAGATAAAATAATGACTGACTTAGGCATTTAAATTAGCCTATTAGCAATACAATTATTTATTAATTGTAACTTCCCTTGACAAAAAAATTAAACATATAAACAAATAATAAGGTCGTTGCACCTTACAGAGATTGTTTTAATATTGTCATACTGCTATCGTAAAAAATGCAGTTAACGACATGATTGAGTGGCCTATAATTAATATATCCCAAGTATTTATATGCACCGACACAGGACAGATGCTTGGTGATTTTTACCTTGGATGATGGATTCAAATACAGGATATATGGCTTTGACGTTGTGGAAAAGTGCTGTCTACGGGTTAAACCATAGAAATAAAATGGATTCATTTAAAGCCTACTGTAGGCTATAGTAGGCCTACTGACATTAATGGATTGTGCACAAAGAAATGGAGTTTTTTTGCAGATAACCTTTTAACACAAAGGATGTTGTCTATGCAAAAACGTGTTTTAAAACTTGTGGAACGAAAATCACTTTCTAGGCATCTCCACAGCGCTGTCTCCTTCTGACTTGTTGCCATGACAGCTGTACTATTGGTACTGTCTCTTTAAGAGACCCGGAAACGGTTCCTTCCTGTGTGTTCACTGGTCGTAGGTCCAAAACAGACAGCTGAGCTCCCTCCCGGCGATGATATCCCACTCTGCAATCCGGGCTTTTCGAAGCAGTGTGAGGTGCTGGCGACAGCGGACTGTCCTCAAAGCGGCTTTGGAGGCCTCGGACGTCAGCGGTTGGCGTTGCTACTCGACCCCAATTCGTGGTGTCACGGGCATGGAGGAGATATTGGCGAGGGTCGTTGCACCTTTACCCACATACGAAACGAGAGATAAGTCCCCTCCTCCTCCCGAATCAAACAGCTTGGACTTCATGCACTTCTACGGCAGTCTCGAGAAGGAAGACAAACTCGGCTTCCTGGCGAAGCTGTCGCAAGACTTTGGAGTAGACCACAAAAGCGTTTCAGAGCTCGCCTTGAGGCTGTTGGACACTCAGCTGCGAGATGTGGCAACCGTTTTGCAAGTTGAAGACAGGCTGCGGTACGGCTTGACTCCACGTTATAAACAGTTGCTTAATCATATAAGCAGGGTCGAGGGGGGAGTGAAGTTTCTGGTGGATCTCCGAGCCGATGTTCTTGAAATAATCTCATCCAAAGCTAGCGAGAGCCCGCACATCAGGGTAAATGGCTTGTTTACATTTTCTACGGGTGCTCGCATGGGTCAAGCGGTGCCGTTCGCGTTTAGGCGTTTTGGCACCTTTGCTTGAGCAGCTGAACGTCATAGGTTATTTTTTTTTTTAGACTGTATGTGGTTTATTTAAACACCATTAGCAATAGGCTCAGCATAGCTGCAATGCTTACACAACTCACACTGAGGCACACACTGCACTCCTTTCAATCACATGGCTCACATTTCCTCACAGCTCAAGTGCAACGACCCTTTCCCCAGTTTACC